>JBAGKK010210066.1:0-22213 GCA_037177015.1 Euceroptres primus | reverse complement strand
ACAATAAAACAGTTTATTTGAATCAAAAAATTTTTTTTCAATTACTTTGACAAAACTTTCGGAGTGCCCCTCGTATCATTAAGTAAAACAATATGTTTCCAGCTTCAAACAAAAGTTCATGCCGTGAGCTATTGCTCTGTTTTTTCGTATTAATTTGCAGATTACTTGAATTTTACTCAAGTTTTGCAGCTCTTTGCTTTTTGATACTAAAAGACACGGGATATTAAAGACACAAAGGATATTTTTAAAAAATTATGATTTTATACCATTTTTGATTATTTTCGAAACTTCGATTTTCAAATAAAAATTATATTCTACGTAATTACATTCATCACCAGAATTTTTTTATGACAAAACGTTTTCAAAATAGTTAGTTACATTAAAATAAATAAATTCGTACAGGGAACACTGATTCGATAAAGAAATGGTGACTCAACATTGAAATATATAGAAAAAATCACTGTTTTCAAAGTTTTAAACTTCAAAAAGTGTCTGCTAACTGAAGATATCGTTTTAAAAATCTGAAAAAATCATAGGGACTCATTTTGATATGTAGAAAAAGGTTTCTTCTGGCCAAAGTCAAAATTTAAAGAAATAATTTTTGTGGCTGTGACCATAAAAAACTATATAAAAGCATCGAAATTGCTCGTGACACGAAAACTTTTTGAAGCTGGGAAAATATTATTTTACCTAATAATACGTCAAAATCGCAATTATAGTTATTTTATCTTTTCCTTCTAAACTTACATGTATTTTTAGATCCTAAAAGACCTCTGAGAAGGATATTAAAAAAAAATTATGATTTTGTACCATTTTTGATTCTCTTCGAGACTTCGATTTTCAAATAAAAATTATATTCTACGTAACTACATTCATCACCAGAATTTTTTTCACACTAAAAGTTTTTGAAAATCGTTTGTTACATGTGTTTGTTACATCGTTTGTTACACGTGTTTGTCACATCAAAGTAAATGAATTCGTACAGTAAAAACTAATTCGATGAGGAAATGGTGACCCAACATTGAAATATATCGCAAAAATCACTGTTTTCAAAGTTTCAAACTTCAAAAAGTTTCTGCTAACTAAAGATATCGTTTTAAAGATCTGAAAAAAATCATAAAGACTCATTTTGATATGTAGAAAAAGATTTTAGGTAGCCATAACCAAAATTCAAAAAAAAATTTCGGCCCACCCTGATACGCATGTCATTTTGAGTCACCATTCACTTTAAATTACTGTGGGATCAAAATCCACTTCCCTGGTGGATATAGTCGTGTAATTTAGATGAACGTGTGTCACCGCAGAACGATGCTCAGGAAGCCGAGAGTTCGAGATGAAGAGATGCAGAGGCGATTGGTTTGGGGTTGTAAAGGAGGGCGGGTAAGGGAGGCATGGATGTACCTCGTCAGCGTTAGAGACAAGAGATGAGGCGACAGGAAAGGAACAAGGGGCGGGTTGAAGAAGGGGGAGGGGGTAACGTATTAAGGGCGTATAGGCACACTACGTACACTGCCTCGTTCACCCTCTCATTGTGCAAACAATGCTCCGTATCGTCGTCCATAATGAACGTGGCGTACGTGCACTAGGTACACATGCTGCGTCCCCTTACAGTTCTAGTAATAATGAGCACGCAGATTATGCGTAGTGATCGGTACTCGATACGTCTACCCTCCGGAAGAGAAAAATAGACGTAGAGAACGAGATCGAAAAGAGCCTGAGTCAAGTCCGGATGGTTACAAACGATTGCGAGGGTTAGGCTCTGTTTTGAATGAAATGGGGTTGCTGGAATTTAATCGTCGATCTTCGGTTATATTCCCTTATTCTCGTTCTCAAGCCGAGATAGTTTTAAGTAATGATGAACATCAAGAAAATAATTTCTTGAATATTGCCCGATATCGCTCGAATCACTCTTTTGTTATGATTGCCCTACTTGAATTTTTCTTGAAAATCTTGATGTATTTTGAAATGCCAAAAACATTTCAGACATTAAAATAATTCGAGAATTATTACCTCGAGATATTATTATCAGGTTATTATGATAACCTCAAGAATAAAGTATTCTTGAGGTCAGGATTCAACATTTTTTACCTTTCTGTAAGTTTTTCGTTTTCTTAATTGGCGCACATCTCAAGATTTCGGCTCAAGTGCGCGAAATGTAAAGTCAAGAAGAAGTCAAGATTCTTGAAAAAATATCACGCATATGAACCAAGATCGTTCCTTTTATCGCTCGATTATCGCTTGATTCGTTTCAATGCATCACTAGTTTTAAGAATTGGTAGAATAAGAAACACTTGGGTACACTATTTTATGAGTTTTTTTTACAAGGAAAAAAAGGGTAAATTGACCGAAGTCATTTGTTAAAATAGGGACAGCACATTTTTTCTGTTATTGTTTGAAGAAATTTCTATTAAGCTTACAGATTTTACATACTTTCGGTAAAATCAACAGAAATATCTGTTAGGTCAATAGATTTTAGGAAATATTTAAGAAAGCGTGTAAAATCTGCAGGCTTAACAGTTTCTGTAAATAATAATAGAAAAAATTTACTGAGCTTATTTTAACAGATGACTTCTGTTAATTAAGCCGATTTTTTCCGTGTACTTTTTGGAAGTAGGATAATAAGAAACCAGAGTTGGAGAAGTTTCTTTTAAAAAGTATTCGTTACAGTTACACTTATATTATGAAAAAAAAACTCGTTTCAGTTACAAGTTACAAAATTGCTCAACTTCATTAGTTAAGATGATTTTATTAAATTTTCAAGGTTTCAGGTTGTTAGCAGGATTTCAAACTCTTTGAGGATTTTACCGAAATTTATGTTTTACCAAAATTTTGTGAAAATTTTTACCGATTTTACCACAATTTGACTTAAATAACATCTATATATTTATGTGAACCTGCTACATTTTTACTTTTTATCTGCTTTCATATTAGTTTCACCAATATCTAAACTAAATAAATTTATAGTACAGGAGCCTCTAAATAAATAACTAAACATTATTTAATATTTTTTATGTTAGAATCTTAAAAAATTCTATCCCTTCAAAAGTTATAAGTCTTTCAAAGAAAGGGGTCTCTTATAATCCTACAAAGGGGTACCTACACTGTTAGAAAATTCTTGAAATTTCAATTACTTCTCACTTACTGAAAATTTATTTACTTGTGGTTGAAAATTCATTTATTTTAGTTGAAAATTCATTCATTTTGGTTGAAAATTCATTCACTTTGGTTGAAAATTCATTCATTTTGGTTGAAAATTCATTCATTTTGGTTGAAAATTCATTCATTTCGGTTGAAAATTCATTTATTTTAGTTGAAAATTCATTTAATTTTGGTTGAAAGTTGATTTAGTTCTAGTAATTGAATAATATTGAATTGTGAAATGTTGCAAGACATGTAGTATTTTTCATTGACCCTCTATATGAAATCGTTGATAATATTTCATTGGTTATGGGGTCTATTTTTTAAGATCTACTTAGTTGTAAAATAAACTTTAAGGATCGGCAAACGTTTCGGCTCAAGTGGGGGCCCTCTTCAGTGCCAAATAGTAATAATGGTCATGTAATTAAGAATGACTAAATAATAATATAATATAATATTAATATTATTTATAATATAATAATTTATAATATAATATAATATTAATATTATTGCCTTCAGTGCCAAATAATAATAATGTTCATGCAGTTAAGAATTAATAAATAATAATATTATTATTATCTTCAGTGCCAAATAGTAATAATGGTGATCAATTAAGAATTACCAAATAATAATATTATTATATTATATTATTATTTAGTAATTCTTAATTGCATCACCATTATTATATTGAGTGACTTACTAAACTTACTAGAAACTTTACTAAATAGTAAATAATGGTCATGCAACTCAGAATTACTAAATAATTATATTATTATATTATATTATTATCTAGTAATTCCTAATTGCATGACCATTATTACTATTTGGCACTGAAGCCGAAACCCCCACTTGGGCCGAAACCTTTACCGATCCTTAAAGTTTATTTTACAACTTAAGAACTACAACTACATCTTAAGAAATAGACTCCATAGCCAATGAAATATTACGAACAAATTGAATAATACTTCAAGTGAAGTAATTGAAGCTTTTTTTCACAGTGTAATTCTACATTGTCAGAAATTTCCTGAAAATTCAACTACTTTTCATTTACTGTGGTTCAAAATTCTTTTACCTTTGGTTGAAAATTCATTTATTTAAGTTGAAAATTTATTTATTTCGGTTGAAAATTTATTCATTTTGGTTGAAAATTCAATTACTTGTGGTGGAAAATTCATTTACTTGTGGTTAAAAATTGATTCACTTTACGGTAATTGTATAAAACTTAAATAAAGTATTTGAAGTTTCACTTAGATATTTCTAACACTTAGATATTTCTAACAAACATTTACATTTTAATGTAGGTAAAAATGTTAATAAAAATGAACGAAAACTATAAATGATCAAAAAGAAACAATGAAGAAGGAACGATAAGTAAAAACGAAACCTTAAGCCTTGTCTAACCTATAATGCTTTATCTACTTCCGGGTAAGATTTATGAAAACTGTATATTGATATCAAGATACTATTTTGCAATTAAAGGAGGTATTATTAATGTGAATTCTACTCTTCCCAGCACTATTATTTGTGTATATAAACAGCTATAAGAAATCTAATTTGATTAAAACTGTTTTATTCGAAGTTATAATAAAGACTGAAATTAGGATCTTAATAATGTTGCGATTTTGTGTGTTGGAAACCGCAAGAAGTTGGGGTCGTAAATTGTGGAGTGTCGGAATTGGCATACGTTGCAAGTGCAAGTCGATAGGAGCCAACCGTAGCGTGAATGCGCCAATTAGAGGTTGAGAGATTCCGCGACGAATCCGAAACTCCCTGAGATTCCTGCAGGACCTCGTCGAAGGCATTTGTCCAGCGGACGCTCATTCTCGTAACGATTCGATTCGAGACGTCGACTTTTGGGGATCTAGAGATAGGGGAATACCCTCGTCGCAGGGACGAATGTTCGATGGGAGTTTTGCATTGACAGAGACGAGGTCATTCACGTCGAGTTTCAAGAACTTCCTAATGCTTTTCCAAGATAGTTTTCAACTTTCTTCTTTCCAACTTTATTTTTAATTCTTCTTCCTTTTCCTTTTATTTATAATCAATTTATATTTTAATAAATCCATATAGATAATAAAAGAGACAATAAGGAAGAAATCTTTATTGTCTGACTGTAACGGTCTTTTCTACTAGAACTTATCTTTTATATTTCAATATATCCAGAGTAATAACTTTCTTTCGTATTGTCTGGATGTAAGTGCTTTTTCGACTAGAATTATTTTTTAAAATATTTAAATAAATCCCAGTTAATAACTTTCTCCCTCATTGACTTACGGTAGGAGTATTTTTCTACTAGAACTAATTTTTTGAAACAGGAAAATTCACTTTGAATTTTCTCCCACCTCCCACCTCACCTCCCACTCAATGAGGGAGAAATTTATTGAACCTTGTCCTTTATTGTCTGACTGTAAGTGTATTTTTCTACTAGAATTAATTTTTTATTATTCCATTAAACTTTCTCCTTTATTGTTGCACTCTAAGTATAGTTTTCTACTAGAATTAATTTTTTGAAAGAGGAAAATTCACGTCGAGTTTCAAGACCTCAATAAGGGAGAAATTTATTGAACTTTCTGCTTTATTGTCTGACTGTAAGTATATTTTTCTTCCAAAATTAATGTTGTATTTCAATAAATCCATAGTAAGAACTTTGTCCCTTATTTTCGTACCCTCAGTTTTTTTTCTACAAGAATTATTTTTTTATATTTCAATAAATCTATAGTAATGGCTTTCTCGCTAATTGTCTGACTTAAATGTCTTTTTAACTAGAATTAATTTTTCGAAAAAAGAAAATTTACTTTGAGTTTCAAGAATTTCCTAATGCTTTTTCAAGATAGTTTTTAATTTTTTTCTTAAAACTTTACTTTTATTTCTTCTTTCCAATCCTTTTATTCATAATGATTTATATTTCAATAAATACATAGATAATAAGTTAGACAATAAGAGAGAAATTTCTAAGGAAGAAGGGACAAACTTTCTCCTTTACTGTCTGACAATAAATGTATTTTTTTTAACTAGAATTAATTTTTCTATATTTCAATTTTTCTACTAGAATTAATTTTTTCATATTTCGATTTTTCTGTCAGAATTAATTTTTTTATATTTTGATTTTTCTACTAGAATTCATTTTCTTATATTTCAATTTTTCTACCAGAATTAATTTTTTTATATTTCAAGAAACTTTCTCCTATATTACTGTTCTCTAAGTGTATTTTTCTACAAAAATTATTTTTTATATTTCAATAAATCTATAGTAATATCTTTCTCGCTTATTTTCTGAATGTAAATGTCTTTCTACTGGAATTAATTTTTTGAAACAGGAAAATTCACGTCGAGTTTGAAGAAATTTCTAATGCTTTACCAAGATGGTTTTCAATTTGTATCCTTACACCTTTATTTTTAAATCTTCTTTCTTGTCCTTCTATTTATAATCTTCTTTTCCTTTCATTCAGATAATGTTATTACTTATTAAACTTTCTCTTTTATTGTCTGACTGTGTCTTTCACTACTAGAATTAATTTTTGCAATCAAGCAAATTCATGTCGAGTTTAAAGAACTTTCTAATTACTTGCTCTTTTATTGTCTGACCCTGTATTTTTCTATGGAATTGTTCTATGGAATTAATTTTTAAATCAAGCAAATTCACTTTTTTTCATTCTCGATATCGATACCGCATTAATGCAATTTAATGTGAATCTATTTTCATCAGTATTTATATCCTTTGATTCAATTACAAACAGGTGAAGATTAAAAGTGGCAACAAAATTTTACTTTTATTTCAGACACAATGAGTTTTCGTTGAAAGAAATATGGCAAACTTGTCAAAATTGACTTCAAACAAATGGAACAATCAACAAATAATCAAGGCGACCAATAATTCTCATTTCGTTGAAACTAACGACGTCACCGGCAACGAGGTTTTTCGTATTATAAATTCTCTGCTTCGGACAGGCGTGTCAGAAACATCCCCGCATAATATTCACGCATTCTTTTTCACGATGCACCCTTGCCAAAGGGGGCAATCGGAGTGCACGTGCAGGCAAATCCATACCCAAAGAGAAGGTGATTATCACGTGAGTCGAAATCCACGTTGCTAGAGTAAAATTCGCGTATGTGGTGTGTTTCGAATTGAGATTTTGCGGTGGTGGATTGTGGGTCTGAGGATTGAAGAGCAAGGGAAAGAAGAAATGGTGTCGGAGAGTCGATAGTATATGCTCGAGGCTAATTGTTTACCAACATTCCCCTAAAACCACACATACATTTCTTCATTTAATGAACATCCAAATCTCATTATTTTTCTGCTGACCGGTTTTAATTTTGAACGATTCGTCCCTCTCGGAATTCGTTTTTTATTCCTTCAATGCATTATTATGCCGCACCACTCGCGATTGAACTACTTTTAATTCAAGAATCAGGAAAAATGTATAGAGAAAAAATTTGAATTCGATTTACTAAAGCTGCACTGCAATTTTATGAGTAAGATGCGATTTTAAAATTACATAAGTGTACCTACAAGGTATAATCTAGGATTGTAAGAATATTTTCGATACATAAATCAAAATACCATAAAATAAATTAGTTTTCCAGTTGTTGGAATTGCTGAGTCGTCTATGTCATTTTCATTAAATGGTTTCACGATCTTTCCATAATTGAATAAGCAGACGCTCATGTAACGACAAGAGCATTTCGAGATAAGGCGAAATTACATACGCGTACATACAAGTACACACTACTTGTGTTTCAGCGTTTAACCTAAATCGCGGAATATACCGTGTATAAATCATTGGGCATTAAGCGAACTAATTTCAACTATCTCTAAGCAGCTGCATTAACAACTGGCTAAACTAGGTTTGCAACAAACTACAAGATACATGAGGACACTTTAGATTTACTCTATCACAAAAAAGATACATTTATCTTTTAGATTTGCTTGAAAGTTTTTATTATCTTATTTTAAAAAGCAATTGTGAATTTGAAATTGTGAATTTAAAAACAAAATTGACTAATTTTTCGAAATAGGAAGAGATGAGTTCGTTAGAAATCCTTTTACACATCGTAATTGTTTTAAAATCACTATGTGCAGGATAAAATTCCATTACAAGTGAAAAAAAGGATTAAATTTCAAAAATAAGGGATTTGAAATTGTAAATCATTGAATTTCATTCGAGTCTGGAAAGTGCCAGTTCGAGTTTCACTGGAGAACGGAAGGAAGGAAGAAAGAGAAGAGTCCAATTGTCGAAGTGGGTGAAAGGATGGGAAAGAGGTAACTTCGGTAACCGTCGCTCGAGTAATTGTTACGGATTTTCCGGATCTAATTCTCCGGACCGCGGTAACACGTCACAATTCACTCACGCAGATTGTGCACGAGAGGATGTAAATTCCTGTCGGTCTGACGGTCCATTTTACCTCTTCTTTTCTGTCCTTTTTTTCCACCAACATCTAACCAGAGTCGAGGTCGCACCAAGGCACGGACCGATTATTTCATTTTCCACTTCGTTTTCGCCTCAACTTTCTGCCACAGGAATTTCATCCAAATACAATCTTCCACCTCGATATTTATAATGGGTTTATAACATCCGCATTTTAAATCGGAATTTTTATCATTTGATGCTTTAGCAAAATAAGTAGGGTCAATTAAAAATTAATGGATTTTTGGAGAAATGATAAATAGGAATATTATACGATAATAGAGAATATATACTATTAATAGAGAAATCGGTACAATGATTGGCCTCCTTAAGCAATGATTGGCCACCTTCAATCTGTACATTTATTAGGAAATACACGTTAATAAAACTACTAATAAATAGCGCAGACTGTAGAGATAACAATATTCCACTATTTATTAGTAAAATTATTAAAAAATATTTCTTTATCAAGTATATTTTAAGGAAAAAACCAATCATTGAGGGGGTGGCCACTGATTGTACCTATTACCCTATGTAAATGAAAACTTGTTTTTTTCTTGATCAATGATAAAAAGACAGAATTAGAAACTTTTTCTCTCTCGTTTTACTGTTCTCCAATTGCTTTTCAATTCAAATTTCAATCACTTTTCCAATGTAATCCAAGTTTCCAACCCAGCGGGAGTAATCGGATTAGATTCTAACTCTAAAAGAACTAAGAGATGAAAGTTAGATTCAATTTAATTTTTTTAAAGATATTTTGACCAGAAAATACTAAAATATAAGGCAAGACACCTAGAGATCGTCAGGTGCCCAGTTATCGCCAATGTTTATGAATATTTTGAATAACTATTTCACAAGAACATTTTGAGGTATTTTTTACCACAGCAGAAAATAATTTCTCTAAGGAAATGTTAGGGAACGTTCAAGTATTACGTAACGCTTTTGGAATATTCAAGTCTCTTTCACTTGCATAGAAATCATATTTCCATTTATGTCCCAATCTCTTTACGTAATACTTGAACGGCCCCTTATCAAAACAATTATAATGCTATTCATTTCCATAAAAAAGAAGCTAAAGTTGATGGCGATTACATATTATAAAATCAACAAAAAATAATGCTGGGTTTATCCTGCTTGATTTAATAAATCAACATAAACATTTGATAAATTTTTGAAGTTGACTGTGCGAGGAGTACATCACTAATATGACCGAATTCGTTATGTATAACAGTATAATACTACAAGTATGATACAAGGTCATTAGGCAAGTCAAGAGTAGCTAATCGTCATCAATGGTCGTATTCATCAGAATCATATGCTGGGAATATATAAAATTGGCTGGATCTCGTTCGTGAATGGAAATAATGATTATTTTCTGCGAGATAATAAGAGCGACGGACTCTATCATCAGCATTGGTAACTGAACGACCAACGTAGGATAATAAAAGATTCAGGTCAATAGCAACGTAATGAGGTATCTGGAATCCATCAAGGATTCATACCTTGCGCATACATAATGGCGGTCACGCTAGTTAAACGATTATACGTAAGTTAATCGTAGAATGCAATTCGCGTGTGAGGTCCAATTATATTCAGATAAATTATATCCGGATTAAAAAATACTTTAAAAAATAATTTTAAAAATATTTTTAAAAATACTTTGAAAAATAATTTTAAAAATACTTTAAAAAATCATTTTAAAAATACTTTTAAAAATACTTTAAATAATTTTTTTTAAAAACTCAATTTTCCGTTTCAAAAATAATATTTGGTAAGCTGTTTTACTTTGGAGTGAATCGAAAAAACGAAATAATAATGTGCGACAATGTAACCGCGTCGGAATATATAACATGGTTGCAATTTAATAAGCACCAGTCGCCGTCTTCCGGCGATTAATTCGTGGTAAAAAGTTTTTGCCAACTTTGTAGACTCCCCTCTCGCGGATCTTAACTTTCCTGCGTCATTCTCACCAGTTGTACCCGCACCACTCACGTTCATGGCAGAATAAACTTTTGACCCTAGAAACTCCCAACTTTCCTGGCGGTAAAACAGCTGGCAGCGTTACCACCTTCACACCGGTCTCCCAGATTGTCGACACCTAATAACCTTAATTTTCAATTATTCACTCCACCCACAATCGACCGTATTTTCAATGCAGTTTAAAAATTGTAAAAATTGGCTCCTCTCAACGAACATCGCGCATATTTCAGTAAAACAAATTTAAAGAGTTTAAAATTTAAAGAGAAATTTTAAAGAGTTAATTAGTAAAGAAAAAAAAAATATAAGAAGAAGTAGGGATGAAAGTAAAAGAAATAAAATAAGATAAATTAGGTAAGATGAATCATCAAAGGAAAGTTGTCATCAAGTTTGAGAAAATATATCATGGTTTTTAAAGAAACCAAGTGTAGAAAAATCATAATGCTTTTGACTTTGGAGGGTGGCTAAATTGAAATAAGTTGGCAACAACTTGGGCAATTATGAAGATAATTGCGACACACATTATGCTAATGCGAGTCGCTCATTTATTTCAGGTTCGCGAAGGCTTTGAGAAGAGAAGGCTTTATTTGGCAAGTTTTGAAAGACCCGTTCGACTGAGGATAATTGGTTTCCTTTATTCGTGCACCCTCTGAGAGTGGCACCCACTTTTGGGGTTGCCTCGAGTCGTTATCATGTTTGATCCTTTTTTTATTTCGATTTTATTCAAATTCGTTCTTCCTGACTAACCGAACTAATAAAAATTCAAAATCGATTTATTGTTAGGAATATATTAACGGTCAGGAATTATAAAGTTACAATGACGTTGTAATAATTATTTTCGATGTTAATATAAAAATATACAAATATAAAAATATAAATATATCTTGTGTAAAGTAATTTTTGTAAAATTTTTGTAAAAAAATATTTTGAATATTTGGATTTGATAAAATAAACTTTTCGTTTTTGATAGATCTCTTTATGCATATGACGCCATTCCTGACGTATCTCTGTTGAAATCCCAGAAGCCATTAAAATAGAAATGGGAAATCCAGCCCTTCCAATTTCGGCATAATATTGTGATTACGATATATATAGTCACTGTGGATATTATAGCTGTTGGGTTACCGACGAGTGCCCCTTGCCCACTGCACATATATCAGAATCGCCCTTTCTCGACTTCTCCCATACATTTATTCCTGCATAAGTAAGCACAGTCGTGAATATTTTCCCTAGATCTAATGTATATTTTAATAACGTTTTCGCATTGCGAATATCAACGTCAAAAATCAATACTATTCGAAAATTCATCTCGAAACAAAAGAGTATAGAAAAATAATCCACCAACCCACAAAAAAGACAGAAGTTTCTCTTATTTTTTTAAGGAGCAATGTATTGATATGAAAATATCATTGAAAACTTATATTCTGAAATTAGAGATCAATTAATATTCCTTGCACTTTTCTATCTCACATATACTTTGAACTTGCACAAGCTACAAAAGTTATTTAACAACGTTTAAAAAAAATTCGCTTTAGCTTATGATTTTTGGTGAAGCGTGAATTTTAAAAATGATTTAGAATCAATCAATAAAATATATTCCTTCAAATAAATAAATTGACAAAGGAGATTTATGACAATTAGAGATCACATACGAATCATGTAAAATCAGTCACTTATGGATAGGCGGAATTTCTTTTGAAACATGTCTGAGACAATTGAAGAGAACATTTCATAACGTCTTATATCCAGGAAATTAATACCGTTTTTTTAGAAATAATGATTTTTCGATTAAGCTTTGTCTTTTTTCATTCACGACCTGTATTTTTGTCTTAATGATTTCTGTAATGGTACACGATTTCATATATTCAGAGTTATTTCATATTTCTGTAATGATTTTGATTTGTTTGATTTCTGTAATGGTACAAGATTTCATATATTCAGTAAAAAAAATCTCGCATCTTTAGAAGTAATTTTCAGTTAAAAGACCATGAGAGGATATAAGACATTTTGGATACGAGAAAGTTATGGGTGACGCTTAAAAATTGAAAGTCGTAGTAGAATCACCTAACTTCGGACACTGGCTCTAACATTGGACACCTATTATTCTTTGGTTTATACTAATTTTTTAACACAAAACTAACTTTTCACATTATTTCAAGCTTTGGGTTTTTAATTTATGCTTTTTTATGCCAATCAATTATCTGGAAACAAAGAAAAATGGGTGTCCGAAATTAGGTGATTCTACGGTACTTTTCAAAACTATACCCGTCCAATAGTGAGAGAAACTCCTTGTAATTTTTTCAAATTTTGTACAAAAGTTTTAGTAGGGTAATCGGTATAATTGTTGGCCACCACTTCTCCCTACAATGATTGGCCCTTTCCTTAAAACATTCTTGATAAAGAAATATTTTCAAATAAAGTTACTAATAAATAGTGCAATATTGTTATCGCTACACTTTGAGCTATTTATTAGTAGTTTTATTAACGTGTATTTCTTAATAAATGTACGAATTGAAAGTGGTCAATTATTGTTTAAGGGGACCAGTCATTGCACCGATTACCCTAGTGCCAGGAAAACGTGATTGCAATTCCCATCTCTCTAAATCTGAATCAATGAAATTCCAGTGGGAGTCAGTGGCACATTTCTGACTACCTCAATCAATGAAAATTTACTGAAAAATCAGTGATTAACCACTGAAATT
This sequence comes from Euceroptres primus, assembly GCA_037177015.1. Taxonomy (NCBI): domain Eukaryota; kingdom Metazoa; phylum Arthropoda; class Insecta; order Hymenoptera; family Figitidae; genus Euceroptres; species Euceroptres primus. The sequence continues at coordinate 8,991 of JBAGKK010210066.1, read as the reverse complement.
CCAGTAATTTTTCACTGAATTCCCAGCACGAAAAGTTACTGCAATTTCAGAGATGCTTATTGATAAGTCAGTAAATTATTTTACTGGGAAATCAGTGAAAAATACTGGAATTCCAGTGATTTTTCTCCGATTTAACAGTGAATTTTCACTAATTGAGGTAGCCAGAAATGTGTCACTGATTCTCAGTGAAATTTCACTGATTCAAATTTATAGAGGAAAGGGTAACCGTCCAAAATTTTCAACGTGACCAAATAACACAGTAAAAAAGAGTACTTAAAATTGTTATACCCTTAAAATGGTTTGTATTAAATTCAGTAAAATTTGTTTGGGTTTAAGCAAAATTGATTCTGAATTTAAGACTTAATTCTGAATTTAAGACTCAATTCTGAAATTCGGGTAACCTGGCATTAAATTTAGACAAATATTCTTTAAATTAATACAAATTTTTACTGAATTTAATCCAAACCATTTTAAGGTGTAACAATTTTTAGTATTCTTTTTTATTGTGAAGATACTTGGAAAATGTCCAAGACCTGGATATAAAACACTTTGGAAAGGAACCCACTTTTCAGCATCGTTTTTTATAAATAAATTTTTTTAATACGCAAATAAATCTGTCATATAGAGTAAACGCACCGCTGGATGGACAACGATTCTATGTTTGGACACCACTTTTGGAAATTCATAAATAAAAAAGTATTATATTTTGCTCAAAGTTTTTGGTAAATTTTCTGTGCATAAAACTGCCATTCAACTTAAACAAAATAATAAAAACGATAATATAAAATCTTTAAAATAAAGTAAAAGAAAATTAATTTTGATATTATTATTTTTTTCTGTATAATTAATTCTCAAAAATCGATATCTACAGAAGAGAAGCAAATTTTGAGGTTAGAAAATATTTTTGTTTAACAGTAATACAAATTAATATTCAATAATATAATTAATTGATTTTCTGCTGATATTTAAAATAAATTACTTTGAAATTTGCACGGAAGTACAGTCACATTAAATAATTTGTAAAAAAAATATAATTCGTTATTAAAAAGCAGTATAAATACAACAAGCAATACTTACAAGTGAATGAATATCTTCCTTGTAATTTTAGTAACGTAAAGCACCAGTCACTTGAAAAAACACTTGCAAGTATTTATTTTATTATATAAACGAAAATTATGTGGATAATTTAATTAAATATTGAAATCTTTAGTTCAATAATTTGTTACAACTGTTTTCTTTCTTGTACACAAACTGGTCTTAACAAGTCTGAATAGACAATGCCTCCCCTGGCGGTTAGAAGAAAAATTACATTTAAGGCAGGAAATTTCAAACCCAAAAGAATACTTATTCTCTGAATATTATTAAATATAAAAAATTATATTACATAATATTATAAAAATTGTATTATATTATATTATATTGTATATTATGTTATATTATAATATAAATACAATATAATATATTATATCATAATATTACTGTTTCTCTCTGATATTACTCACATAAAATTTAATGAAAATTATATTAGGAAGTATCACGAAAAATTTACTTTCAATAAAGTAAGCAAATAAAATGATGTGTAACGTTTAATTATATTTTGGGATTAAAAATTCATTAAAATTAGTTAAAAAATAAATTTGAAAATTAAAAATATTTTCTTAAACTCTTCCCTAATTTAATTTGTTAGAAAAGGGTTAATTTATTATAATAATGATAGATTTATTTGCCGAAATTTTAATATAAAAATGATTTTTTATTCTGTATTTTTACTAAAATGATATTACTTTGCAAAAAACTTTAGCCCTCTCGAATATAAAAACCTCTTTGTCCTAAAAAATAATTTTAGGTGAGTAATTTGATAGAAACAAGTAATATTTTTCCATTATTTGCCTATTTTTTTTAATATTTCAAAATATTCTAGCTTTGTGGAAAAAAGCTTTGAACAAAAGTTATTCCTTTCAATAAAATGGAACTTTTTGTGGAACAAAATTTTTTGCTGGCATGTAACTTTTGAAGAAATGACATTTTTGTACATATTTAGATCTTGATTTTCACGAAATACACATGATTTTTAAGGCACATAATTTTCCTTGCGGGGACGTTTTTGGGCGACCAAAATACAGCAAAATGAACAAAAAATTAATGCCTATCTTGTTGCGCGCGATTTTTGCAGTTGTAGGCGTTGGAGAGGACATTTTCGCTGAAATTTCGGAGGGGGAATTTTAACCTTAAATTGGACATAACTTTTTCGCGTACTGCAATATTGACTTGATCCATGGTAAACTTCTTCGGCCCAACATACTGTTCGATTTCCGTAATCGTATAAAAGTGTGCTTCAAGAAATCTTGGAATAAAGTACGATGATGGAGGGGACATTTTTTCGGCAAAATCAAAATTTTCGATACTTAAATGTGTGACACTTCGATAATTTTAAAAGCTCATCTTTTTCCTTTATATTGTGTCTGCGGGATACCTAAATCTAATAAAAACTCGCAAGATTTTTTACCTGGCTAGTTGTGCGCACTTTCCTCACCTACAGACGTTGGAGGGGACATTTGAATCGTAAAAACGGTGACACGTCTTTGAGATTTTCTTGTTAGGTTAGAAATCAAAGCACAATGTTAAAACTATGAAATTTAAGTAGCCCATGCTCTACTAAACTAGCACGATTTTTTTCAGAATGTTCAAACATTGCGCAGAAAAGCTGTGAGCATACAAAGCATTCAATTGGTAGCTGGTGACAAATATTACACAGGTTTTGGAATTTAGTCCAACTATTATATGTTATATCTTTTCATGAGGGTTTCTTCAATAACTGTAAGCTTTTGTTCTAATTTCAGAGAGTTTGTCTGTAACTTTTCATGCAATATAACTTACATTTTAAGTGTAGGTTTACCTATAAAATCATGGTGACAGAAAAATGACACTTCCGTGGAAACGCCTATATATGTGAGGCAAAACTACTAATTGTTTAGCTGGAATTGAGTCACTGAATGAAATTACTAAGAACTTTAACCGATTCAAATTTAAGGAGTGCTCTTCAATTCTACTAAGCTCTTTAATTGAGACAAGTAGGTAAAGCTCAGTTGAAGATGGCCCTCAATAGCAACTGAAAAGAACATGATTTAGGGGCCAACTTTCAGTGGGCTTTACGCAGTCGTGCCTTTAGTTCAGTGGCTCAATTGTAAATGAATCTTCGTACCCGTACATTGATTCCTTTGAGGAATTATGCAGTCTCGACATTAATAAACCCATTACTCGTCAAATTACCTCTCATTGTCTTCGGAATTTCATGTCCTTCATTCGCATGCAAAGGCTTCTCGCACTCATTATTTGCGAAACGGTTTCATAAATTATCTCTCCTCAATGTTGCCTTTGAATCTGCATCTCGGATCGTTAATGTGCTTGGCAGGTTGATTGCACCAGGTGTGCGACAGTGCCTTGAAATGATCCCGGGTGCTGGTAAAAATGGCGAAACTCTCCGGAAAACAAGACTACCGCATGCTCGCATAGCATCTCCATAAATCCCCCCAGTGTATGGCTACGTAGGTCGTATTCGCGCGTGAGATAGTGCTCGGCTCGGGGAATGTATCAAAATCAGGCGCGAGGTTGCTTTATGGACGGGAACGCTCGTAAATACGCACTTCTGGTACTCCTACTCAGAGTACGGAACGCTCAGGACTCGAGAGAAACTGCCAGGATAGGTTAGGCGATAGAGAAAGGGATACGAAATAGCTTCTACGGGATGCTAATAAAAGATAGAGCCTCAGAGATAGACCCAAGTGAGATAGGAACACAGCCTCTCGCCTAGTCCGCTTCCATTGTTTTGCGAATCGACACCCTTTCCAGTGGAATATACACAGGAAGCTATGGTCACTAATATTGCCCCAGCTTACTCTTCCTTAGATTAATAATATACGTAACGACGTGCTTTACGTGCGAGTACATGCATTCAACAACCCCCAAAGTTTTCACGTACACAACCCTCTTCGACTTTCCACCAACTTTGCTGATACATTTTCCCTCCATTTCGTATTCGGAATTCTCTAAATATTTGTCACCGATGCATCTCACATGCTAATTAATTCCATACATCCAGATCATTTACTTCCAACTTTCGAAGTACCGTCGGAAAATATAGGGTCACCTGTTTTTCAGTAGATGCATTAGGTTTCCTCATTTCAAAATTCACTTTTTTTCGTTTGTTCTTCATGAAGTTTTGTACAAAAGAAATGTCAAAGAAGTGACGTCTAAAAATGCAAGTATACTGTTATTGTATCCAATCGATCAATAATAATATAATATACATAATGATATAATAATAATGTAATAACTTAAAAAATTCACAGGAAAATGGTGATCGTCAATTTAACCCTGAATTCAAACTCAAATTATTGAAATAGGCTTAGAAACAAATAAAATCACAATGAAAAGTTCAAATGTTTTAAATTATTCAAAATGAGATGCAACAAAATTCACACCATTGATTTTCTGCGTTGTGGAGGCGATATTATCAATATTTTTTCGCCAAAATGTGGTAAAATGCGTCTAGCATGATTTTTAGGTGTATTTTCGATATTATCAATATTTTTTTCACCAAAATGTGGTAAAATGCGTCTAGCATGATTCTCTAGGTATATTTTGTTGCCTTAGAAATTTTTAAATGTACAAATGTCAGGTTAAAATTTCGAGTATATTTTAAAAATTTCGTTTGATGCTTTGAAAATTCCATAACATTGTAATGTAATTGTAATTGTAATGTAATGTAATTCCATAATTGTAATGAAAACGCTTACAATATACGTAATTGGAATTTAAAAGAATCAATTTCATTTACTAAAGATTAACTTGAATTCGCCTTGACCCACTGCAGACCAGACTGAAAATTACGCAATCAACAGAAAAACTTTAATCAAAAGAAACATTTCTGTCATGAAAATACACATAACCAGAAGGATTGCAAGAGTTTTTCCTAGCTTTCCACGCAACTTTATCACCTTCGGGAAGAAGGGTTTAGATGCGGTCATAAAATTGAATTTTGTGCCTGGAAGCACATTCGCAAGTGATCGATAAGTCGTTTTAGCAGGTATGTATATTCGCGAGATACTAATAAAGACGCCTTTCTCACGGAAGATTGTTCTATTTCGTGCGAGCTTAGGACGATTATCCGCAAGCCGCACTCGTCTCGAAACTATGATAACGTTCTAGAGAAACGTTTCCTCGTTCTCTTCTGATTCTCTCGAGAGTACGGAATTCCCTTGAAAGCAATAGAAACAGTTATGATCTTCTCCGAACACCTGAGAAAGGTACGGATGCAAGATACTTTACAACAACCAAATTAGATTGGAATCCCGAAAATTTTCGAGATCTCTAGAAAACTAAGTGTGATGATTATTTTCATCACACTTAGTGTGATGAAATGATGACATCTATATTCATGTAAATCTGTATTCATATATAAATCTATATTCATTTTTTAAAATATATCTTTGACCTGTTTGTTCTAAAGGTCTCTCATTGAAACCAGAACTACCTTGCAACCTTCATTGAGTAACTCGGAGTACCCAAGCGTGTAAAACCAACTTATTGCCAACAACTTTCCGCGCTTTCAGCGAAAACATATATAAACTGCTCCAAAACACGGTTCAGCAAGTCTTCTGCTTTAATATCGATTCAAAGTTAATATTATTGAATCCTACATTCAAGCATGAAAGATCATGAAGTTTTGATAAGAAAAATCTTTTATTAAGTACTTTCTTATCATTGGAATATGAAATTAAGGAGGTTGCCTGAAGAACCACGAAGGTTATTGAAAACAAATAATTATCATCTTAAAATAATAATAGCAATGTTTTAAAAAATGTGTTTTAAAAACATATGTTTCAAGAGAAAAATGTTCACTTGACTAGGAAAAAAAGGAATCCAAAAAAGTCATTTTTAATAACAATTATTGTAGGCCAAAGTTTTATGTAGTTTTATAAGTTTACGATCTTTAAAAATGATCGGATTTTTATCAATGACTTTATACATATACATGAATAGAGTATAAAATTTATATAAAATGTATAAAATTTCAGCTTGATTGGTACAATAGTCTTTTTTAAATCATGCCAACCATGGAAAAAGAAGGCAAACTTCAGGTGGCCATTTCAATTAATGAAATCATCAAAAAGCAAAAAAAAGTTTTTTTTAGTTTAATATCTCTACTTTTAGATGTAAGAATAGTGACATTCAGAAATTATTTGTAATGTGAAATAAAAATCCTTTAAGAAATGTTCATTAGTACCAGAATAGCCCCACACCATGGTTCGATTCTTTTTGCTTTTTTTCCAATTTCTGAAAGATGCATTTGTTAAGAATGCTCTCATCAAATTTTTTGAAGAAATTTATAAAATTGACGGAGATACAGTATTTTATGTGAAACAGTTCCAAGCGCGCGACCGCACCGCGAAGCCGAAAAAATCACGCATGAGAGTCGTTTGCGTGGAAAAAATAAAAAAAATGATCAATCTGTGGATGCTAAGAAGCTGTTGAGTGGTCCAGGAATAGCTAACAATCGGCGAGAAACAAAAAAAAAAGAGACAAATAAAAAATTTAGTTTTTATGTATGAATTCCATCATCAAAAGCGCGCGACCGCACCGCGAAGCCGAAAAAAGCACACATGAGGGTCGTTTGCGTGAAAAAAATTTTAAAAATGATCAATCTGTGGATGCTGAGGAGCTGTTGAGTGGTCCAGGAATAGCTAACAATCGGTGAGAAATAAAAAAAAGAGACAAATAAAAAATTTAGTTTTTATGTATGAATTATCCATCATCAAAATTTTGAACGCGTTTTTCTTCAAACTATGTTTTTCAACCTGGTTGAAAACATATTAAGAAAACCATACATCCAATTTTCATGGGCCAAGCCTTAAATTGTTCGAAAAGCTAGTCTCTACGTCCCCAGGTAGGGAATTTTTTATAAAAGGCCTCCTTCTATTTTTTTGTATAAACAATAAAAAATTTTGGTGAAATCTGAAAAAAATTCGCTGGTCCGCCATTTTTTCTGAGATATCGATTTTTCCTTACGTGTTGATGTAAACCTAAAAGTCTAGTTTCTAAATATATATTTTTTTCAGATAAACCGTATGGTTTAATTGCTGTCAACCGCTGAGTAACAATTTCACCGGAGTGCACTTTTGGAGGGGGCGTATACCGAAACAGTGCTGTAGATTAGAGCAAAAAATTTTTTATACACTCTTTTGTATGTATATATTGACCATGAGAATTAAGAAAAGAATTTCCATTCATCTTTTGCTTGAAAAAAATTACGAAAAGTACACCCTCGTCCCGCGCACGAACCATGGTGTGGGGCCTTAATTTCTCATTTTGTAACTATTACATGGAAACCTTATAAATTCAAATAAATATAACAAAAAATAGCTGTGGTTTGAAAATCAGAGATTAATTTAAAAATCTAAGACCGTGAAAGTCTTGAAAATTGTTGAATGAACAAAATAAGCCCTCACTGATTAAAATCCGATCATTATTAAAGAGTATAAACTTAAAAAACTGCATAAGACTTTGAACTACAATAATTGTTATGAAAAATTACATTTTTCATGTTTTCAATTTTTTTCCTGGTAAAGTGAACATATTTCTCTTAGAATAACAATATTTTTCACGCAATTATAAATGTAAAATTAATATGTTTTTGAATGGTAAGGAAATCTTGAGAGCGTGTGAGGCAAACCCTGGCTGAATGTCAAATTGGGCATGGGCCAAAAAAAGGCACCTAGTTAAACAAGAAACAAAGGAAAAAAGGAGCCAAGCAAGGCAAACTTGAACGAAGCGTGAAAGCTACTATGAAGGCGTTAGACCGCACGGAATTTCCTACGCTTGATGCCGGACACGAGGCTTAATTGCACCGGCGCGCAATGTAAATATGCCGCGTCAGTTAACCGTGCTGTCCACACACAACACGCACACACCATCACGCAGGAACACACTTTCGCCACGATGGAACACTCTGGCCACTCTGTCACTCACGATAATGCCTGTGTGTCATCGCTCACTACCGCATCAACTGTATTACTACAAAGAATCTTTGCTCTTCCCTCTTCATCAAAAATATATTCGCAAACGCATACAGTACCGATTCGCATTATTGGAACGGATGTGCGGCTAAAAACAACTGCTATTGATAATTGCTTTTTATATATTTAAATGTACTAGCTTCTATTTAATACTACCTTCTGCGAGCATACGGGTGAAAAATCAAAAAATCTTTAATAAAAGGACCTAATAATTTTTGTGGAAAAAATCTTTTTATTTAGAAAAATGATACGTTGAATTTAGATTGTTTTGTTTCAACATGGAAAATAATCGCACAGATAATACAAAAAATTAAGTATGAAATCTCGAAAACAGTAGAACAATGTCAAAGGAGAAGAAACGAGACTTTCCCAGTCTGGGATTCGAACCCACGACAGCATGGCTACAATAATAGCATGGTAGAACATACCCATGCACTTTATCACTTGAGCCATGCTGCCACCAAATATTTACGGGTAATTGTCAAATTGTAGGCAGACTTTAGCACCTACAGTGGCAATAACATTATTATTAGAAATGAAATATTTCATAACGGAAATTGATTTTATCACATCTAAAAATTTAAAAACCAAAGGGGGCATTTTTGAAAATAAGAAATAATAATGAAATTCGTACATGAAATATGGAAATTGGATTTGAGGCTAAGAGTTTGAAGAAAGAGCGCGCGAGCTTTTAAAAAGTTCAAAATCGCAATCATTATACAAACCTTTTACAATAAAAGTTGCAAATACTCCCTCATTGAAATTTAACTGCATTCTTTAAATTTTTATGTTAAAGTCTGAATAGTTTTTAAATCTGTTATTTATAAACTTATAAGAGCTACTATTTTAAGCTTAATTTTATAGAATCTTGTATTAAACAATACGCTTAATACTTCTGTATTTATCACTCAACTGT
>JBAGKK010209959.1:0-22218 GCA_037177015.1 Euceroptres primus | reverse complement strand
TTGTCATTTTTTCCTCCAAATTTATTATAGTTCTGATGAGGCCACGATATCGCTGGCGAAATGCATCAACATTTTCTAGATAAGTAAAGGATTTTCTTTATTTTACTCTTTCATCTATCTTTACAAGACCAAAGGCCATAATATAACCAACTTTTTAAGGTTCTATTTGTGTGTGTATTAAGCTCATATTGTAGGTCGTATCAGCTCATAATTTAGATCATACGAACTCATTTAAAATTATATAAGTGCATATTGTAGGTCATGTGAGCTCATACTTAAGGTCAATATTTTTAGGGCATATTATATGAGCTCATATGTCTCAATTTTTATAGATAAATTATACGAGCTCATATTGTAAATCGTATAAGCTCATATAGTGTACCCCGATCACATTTAACTCAAATCTGAGCGTATATTTAGTTATATAAGGTCACACGAGCTCATATTTAAACTAATATTTGGGTTCAATGTATTTAGGAGATATTATATGAGCTTATATTGTAGGTCGTATGAGCTCATAATGCAGATCATATGAGCTAATATTTGACAATATATAGTTGCAAATTGTAAGTCATTAGCTCATATTTAAGATTAATATTTTAAGCACATATTATATGAGCTCATATGTGACTCATTTCACTAGGATAAATTATATGAGCTCATATAGTAAATCGTATGAGCGCTTAAAGTGTATCCTTAGAACATTGAACTCTAATATAATCTTATATTTGGTTATATTAGGTCATCAGAGCTCATATTATAGGTCGAATGAGCTTATATTTAATCTTATATTTGAGGTTAATGTGTTTAGGATATATTATATGAGCTTATATAGTAAGTCGTATGAGCTCATAATGTAGAACATATTTGACATTACATAGGTGCATGTTGTAGGTCATATGAGCCCATATTTAAAGACAACATTTTTAGGTCATATTCAGAGTCATATTTAGATCATATGTGACTTATATTTTGAGGATAAATTATATAAGTTCATATTGTAAATCGCATGAGCTTCTAGTGTATCCTTATAACACTGACCTCAAATATGAGCTTATATTTGATTATATGAGGTCATATGAGCTGATGTTTGGTTATATGAGGTCATATGAGCTGATATTTAGGCTTATAATTGAGGTGAATGTTTCACGATACATTATTTGAGCTCATCTTGTAGGTCGCATGGGCTCATTTTGTAGATCGTATGAACTCATAATGTAGATCATATGAGCTCATATTTTACATTACACAGGCTCATATTGTAGGTCATATGAGCTCATACTTAAGGTCAATATTTTAAGGCCATATAATGAGCTCATATGTGACTTATATTTTGAGGATAAATTATATAAGTTCATATTGTAAATCGCATGAGCTTCTAGTGCATCCTTATAACACTGACCTCAAATATGAGCTTATATTTGATTATATGAGGTCATATGAGCTGATGTTTGGTTATATGAGGTCATATGAGCTGATATTTAGGCTTATATTTGAGGTGAATGTTTCACGATACATTATTTGAGCTCATCTTGTAGGTCGCATGAGCTCATTTTGTAGATCGTATGAACTCATAATGTAGATCATATGAGCTCATATTTTACATTACACAGACTCATATTGTAGGTCATATGAGCTCATACTTAAGGTCAATATTTTAAGGTCATACAATGAGCTCATATGTGACTTATATTTTGAGGATAAATTATAGAAGTTCATATTGTAAATCGCATGAGCTTCTAGTGTAATCTTATAACATTGACTTTAAAAGTGAGCTTATATTTGATTATATGAGGTCATATGAGCTTATATTTGGTTATATGAGGTCATATGAGCTTATATTTGGTTATATGAGGTCATATGAGCTGATATTTAAGCTTATATATGCGGTGAATGTTTTAGGACATATTATTTGAGCTCATATTGTAGGTCACATGAGCTCATATTGTAGATCATATGAACTCATGGTGTAGATCATATGAACTCATATTATACATTATATAGGGTCATATTGTAGATCCTATGAGCTCAAATTTGATGTCAGTCTTTTTAGGATAGGCGATATTTTCCTGTAAGTACGGTGATAGTGGGGATGGCGACGTTGAAATCTTTTTATAATATAGAGAGATCAAATATGAGCTTATTTCATATCAAATGTGAGCTTATTTCATATCAAATATGAGCTCATTTCATATCAAATATGAGCTCCTATTATCTCAAGTATGAGCTCTTATTTATATATTGACATGTCTGATCTTATGACTTCATATTGGCTGACATTTGAGATCACGTGATCTTCAGTGACCTCATATGACCTAAATAAGAGTTCATGTGATCTCAAATATGATCTTATATGATACAAAATACGAGCTTATATCATATCAAATATGAACTAATGAGGTCTCAAAATACAGGGTTAATATGAGCTCATGTGATATATAATATGAGCTCATGTAATCTACAATATGAGCTCATATATCATGTAGGAGCTTATATGATTTACAATATGAGCTTATATAACATTATATAGTAGCTCATATGATATGCAATATGAAATCTAGATATCTATAATATGATCTCGTATGATTTCTGATTAATCTATATTATCTAATACTACCTAAAGAAAATCACGAAAGGGGTTACGGGAACAGGGAATCAAAGCCCTCCTAATTATATTTAATATGTCAACTGATAATAATTTCAACATGAGTCATTACACACCTAATAGTAATATTATTTTTAAATATTGATTTGCTTTCAGCAAGCACATTTATTTGTGGCTGAGAAAGGTATGTGAAAGCATTAAAAAGTAGAAACGTGGAGGTTTGGGGACTATGAAAATATGAACGATTTAATGAAAAAACTATGAACAATAAAAAGAGTAGAGAATGTTCCGGAGGGTGATATATAGTTCACTGCAGTTTAGCGATACGTAGTCGTGAACTGGGCGATTTTATAATAATTTTGGGGGAAGGCTGTTTCATCCAGCGATTTACGGCCGCGTCCGAAAACTGCGACGTTCGATAAACTGCCGCGGGTTCTTTTTGCTCGCGATATTTTATTTGCGTTCTCAAAAGTATTTATATGCCGCGTTGCAACTCGATCGATGTACGTGCAGGTGAAAAAAAGCCACGAAAACCCAACTTTACCCCTTCTCTGTGATACTCGATCGCATCGGTCTTTCTACTTTCTGTGACTTTCCTCGGGGCTTTTTCAAATTTTTTTGCGTTGGTGATTAAATAATTAATATTTTTGGTACCATTTATCAATAAATATAAATAAGAATATAAATAAATAATAAAATCATTATTTATTTCAGAGTTGAATGTATATTCAAAGAAGGAATAAAAGGTTTTTATGATGCATGGTTGGGAAGACGGTGAAACAGAAAACCTCACACTAGCATTAGTAATTTACAAATAAATTATGCTTGTATAATTTATTTGTAAATTACTTATACTAGTAATAAGCTTATAAGCTTATTTAGTTCATTAATTATCATTGAAATCAAGTTGGAAAGCTTCAGCATGTTTCTTGTATTCATCCATTTGCATCACTTCATATTCATTATTCACCCCATTAATTTCGTAAAAGTATAGTATCGAATATCTGATTAGTTGATTAATCCTAAAAACTGTAGCACTTAGTTACTATGAATAGATAATATTTCACAAGCTGCTCGATATTCATGATTTCAGCTTTTTTTGTTGTCTTTCAACTAAACCACTAAATTCGGCCTCTCAAAACAGATTTCCAGCATGTTTTACGATATTCAGTACTCGAAGAATGTACTTGGGAACGGAGAGAAGGTGCATTTTACGAATCGTGGAATTTTTCCGAGCAAGTAGTGTGCACGAGATGGAAATATTGACAATACGATTTTAATAAAATCTTCATTTAGAAGCTCGTGCGTTGCGAGTACTTTGAGCAAGATATTCTGCATGCCTTCGAGTGAAATTGCTGGACCTCTCTTCTCCCTTTAACGACGACATAATGCTGTCGCGACATTTTATGTTTCAGAGAGTCAACAACGAAACTAGAATTCATTCTTTACCGATGACCGTCGTTTTTCAGTAGTCACTTTCTATGCACGCTTTGTATGTCTCGCGATTTATTGAGATTATCTTTGAAAAAGCAGTTGGAACGTTCTTGTCCCATTGTGCAGCCACTGTGAGGGAAAATTTGTTGTCCTGGCAGCTTCAAGGCACTTTAAAAGCTCCTTCGTCGTGCTCATACGAGAGCAGTTTATAGGGCAGTAAATTTAAAATTATCCTCGTTACTATGGGCCACTGTGTGTACGTGGAATCCTTTTAAACACTGCTGTGGAAGAAGACAACTTACGGAGTACCAGAAGAAGTATAAACTTTAATGCGAAAAAAGTATGGAAGTAAAGTAAAAAACTAGACTAGATTGCCGATTCTCGCAGTTTGGTTCTGCTGTGAAATTAAAATCATAAATCATGTTCAGAAATCAGGACTTCATCACTGAATTTTTGTGCATTAGTGACACTTATGCTTTAACTAAATTATATAGCTAAAGCATAAGTGTCACTAATGCACAAAAATTCAATGATGAAGTCCTGATTTCTGAACATAATTTATGATTTTAATTTCACAGCAGAACCAAACTATTTTATTATGTAAGATAGAATCTAATGTTTTAATAAAAAAAACTGCGAAATTATCAACTCAGTACACGTGGAGAAATATTTCAGATGATATTGTTCTCGCATAGACGCACAGTGGGAAAAAAGCACCTTTTTTGGACAAAAATCAACCGACAGTACAATTTTTAACGGATTTTGATGTTTTTTAAAAAGAAATGACCAGGTGTAACGAATGACTGCGAATATTTTACTCTTACTAAACAAAAATTTGTTATTCAGTAACAAAGTTTAAACTTTATTTTGTCTAAATTTCAGTCATACTATTTCTTTTACGAATTTCAAATTTATTAAAACAGGTCATAAATCAATGTAATGACTGACCAAAAATAATGTCCAGTAGGTCAGAGGGGAATAAAATTATTTATAATGTTAAAAACAAAATATTGAACAAAAGTCATTTTCTCGTGATTCGAATTGATAAGCTATTATAAATCCATGGATTTTTTATGAAATGTGACTGACAATAATGCGCGCTTACAATTTGTTAAGAATAGCTACTGTTTACCAATTATTTAAACAATTTTTATAAACAAATGCACATTTTCACAATTTTTTCATGAATAGGCTTCCTTTTTTGAGGAATCAACTCGAAATGTTTTGTCAAAGACTCATCGCTGCCATATTTTTCATAATGACCATAATTGTTGGTTACATAAACAATTTTTATAAACAAATGCACATTTTCACAATTCTTTCACGATTAGACTTCATTTTTTTGCGGAATCAACTCGGAATGTCTTGTCAAAGACTCCTTTCTGTCATATTTTTCATAGAGACAAAAACTGTTAATTATATAAACAATTTTTATAAACAAACGCACATTTTCATAACTTTTTCATGAACAGGCCATCTTTTCATTTAAAAAATTAATAGCTTCTATTAATTTAATTAAGAATTCTTATCATAATAAACAATATGGCAGCAAGCAAAATATTTCGAATTGATACCGAAAAAAATAAAGCCTATTCATGAAAAAATGGTGAAAATGTGCATTTGTTTATTAAAATTGTTTAAATAATTAACAATTATTGTCATTATGCAAAATATGGTAACAAGGAGTCTTTGGCAACACTTTTCGAATCGATTCCGCAAAAAAATAAAGCCTATTCATAAAAAAATTCTGAAAATGTGAATTTGTTTATAAAAATTGTTTATATAATAACAGTTTCTGTCACTATGAAAAATATGATAGCAAGGAGTCCCTGGAAAGACATTTCTAGTTCATTTCGCAAAACAATTAGGCCTAGTCATGAAAAAATGGTCAAAATGTGCATTTGTTTACAAAAGTTGTTTATATAATTACTAATTATTGTCATTATGAAAAATATGGCAGTATGGAGTCTTTGACAAGACATTTCGAATCGATTCTGCAAAAAAATAAAGCCTATTTATGAAAAATTGTGAAAATGTGCATTTGTTTATAAATATTGTCTATATAATTAACAGTTTCTATCACTATGAAAAATATGATAGCAAGGAGTCCCTGGAAAGACATTTCCAGTTCATTTCGTAAAATAATTAGGCCTAGTCATCAAAAAATTGTCAAAATGTGCATTTGTTTACAAAAATTGTTTATATAATTAAAAATTATTGTCATTATGAAAAAATGTCAGCAAGGAGTCTTTGCAAAAACATTTCAAGTTGATTCCGCAAAAAAATGAAGCCTATTCATGAAAAAATAGTGAAAATGTGAATTTGTTAATATAAATTGTTTATATAATTAACAGTTATTGTCAGTATGAAAAATATGGTAGCATATAGTCTTTGGCAAAACTTTTCGAATCGATTCCGCAAAAAAATAAAGCCTATTCATGAAAAAATTGTGAAAATGAGAATTTGTTTAAAAAAATTGTTTATATAATGAAAAGTTTCTGTCAATATGAAAAATATGAGGGGAAGGAGTACCTGGAAAGACATTTCTAGTTTCTTTCTCACAAAAATAGGTCTATTCATGAAAAAATCGTCAAAATATGAATTTGTTTATAAAAATTGTTTATATAATTAACATTATTTTCATTATGAAAAATATGTCAGCAAGGACTCTTTGGAAAAACATTTCAAGTTGATTTCGCAAAAAAATGAAGCCTATTCATGAAAAGATAGTGAAAATGTGAATGTTTATAAAAATTGTTTATATAATTAACAGTTCCTGTCACTGTGAAAAATATGAGAGGACGGAGTCCCTGGAAAAACATTTCTAGTTCCTTTCCCTTAAAAATAAGTCTATTAATGAAAAAATCGTCAAAATATGAATTTGTTTTTAAAAATTGTTTATATAATTAACAATTATTGTCATTATGAAAAGTATGGCAGTATGAAGTCTTTGGCAAAGGACATCGAGTTGATTCCACAAAAAAAGAAGCCTATTTGTGAAAAGATTGTGAAAATGTGCATTTTTTTATAAAAATTGTTCATATAATTGAAAGTTTATGTAACTATAAATAATATGATGGCAAGGAGTTTCTGGAAAGACATTTTTAGTTCATTCCGCAAAAAATTAGGCTATTAATGAAAAAATGATCTAAATGTGCATTTGTTTAGAACAATTATTTATATAATTAACAGTTTTTGTTTTTTGTTTAGTTAGAGTGAAATATTCGCTGTCACTCATTATGCCTGGCTGACTTACGGCCATTTAAAAAAAAAGCATCAAAATCCGATAAGAATTGTACTGTCTATTTTTGTCCAAAAAATGTGCTTTTTTCCCAACTGTGGATGTGTCACCGCGCGTCACCTGTTAGTCATTTCTCGTACTATCGCGACCCTTTTGCCTTATTTTTATTCCAATTCTTATTTCCTAAGGGAAAAACTAAGACAAAATACTGTATATGTAGACTATGATAGTGAGAATATGCAACAAGTATTACGAGGAATAGTAGGAGATACCAAGATTGTAGTAGTACGAAAAACGATCGACAGGTGGCGCAAATGAAAAAGTCTATGCGAAAATAAGATGATCTGTCACATCGCTCTGAATCTGCTGAGACGATGATTTCTCAATTACAGAAACAAACTGATGTCGTTTACAACATTAAATCTTGAAGTTCGTTTTCTTATTTTGAAGTTCAGAGTCGTAGAATTACGTGTGTTTTCCGAGACTTCTTCGAAAGTGTAAATGTGGCTTGCCTCTTTAGAGTGAACTTAGTTAGTGGTTTCCATAAATATGAGTTGACGCAATGTGACTTGCCACAATTGTGACTTGCCGCAAATGTAACTCGCCACACTTTTTCCTCTTAGAATTGAATTTTATATTTTTCCGAACATGAGATGCCGCAAAAGTGCTTTTCCACGGATGTGCCTTGCCGCAGATGTGGTATACCGCTAATGTGTCTCGCCGAATTTTTGCCACTTTGAATCGAATTATATTTTCCTGAATATGAGATTCCGTTATGTGACTTTCTGTAATTTTAACTTTCCGCAAATGTGACTTTCCGCAGTTTTTGGTATGCCCCTGGCTCGCCGCATTATTGTCATTAAAAATTAATCTTACAGACTTTCATAATTGTGGGATTCCATGATGTGGCTAACCGCAAATGTGTCAAAACCGTCAAATGTGACCCCATTTTTCTACTTTTTTGTTCTTTTTATACTTTCTATTGTAAATTAGTTTCAATCGCAGAATCATTAATTTTCTATTAATGAAATCAGTTAAAAGGAACAATAAATTGATTTTTGTTTATATTCTGTAATTGTTAAGCGGGTTTGATATTTTCAATTTTGTTATGCAGTACGAGATAGTGCAACTATTGCCAAAATACTTTATGTTTGAATCCAAAAAGATCCGATACTGTTTCAATTCTCACTTGTTTCAGTTTGCAATGATAGACAGAATCTGGAAGTGCAGGTTCATCCACCAAAGGAGATAAAAAAACTCGACCTGGTTTGTGGCCAACCGAGAATCCGCGGTTTTCCAACCGTAGAGCATGAACGTCTCCAGGGCCATATTATTCATCTGATTCTCGCTTGAATTGAAGCTACCTAAAAATTCATTGTGCCATAGATTTGCCTAGAAATCAGTATTAGAGGAGAAATCAGAATATAGAGCTTACAAATAATTATTGCAAATTACTTGAAAAATAATCTCACACTTAAAATTTATTGTATGGAGAAAAAACCTAACATCATATTCTAGTCTTGAGGAAAAACGTGATAATATTGAGATGCGAAGTATCATTCTTCAGTTTTTGCAGTGTGAAGTAACAAAACTAGCTGATTATTATTATTGCTTATGAATAAGGATGGCTATTTGGGTAGAAAAGGTTTTCCAACCCAAGTGTTTGCTGTGATGAAGAAGAATAAACATCTTAGGTACATGTTACTGAAATCCAGTGAATAATAGACTTGGATCGTTATGCTAGAATCTTCTACAAAGCATCACTTCTAAGATGACATAAATAACTGGGTGGTCGCTTCTCGTATGTAGAAGTCGCATTTTGGCTTCAAGTATATTTCTACAGAATAGAGGGCGTTTGCTATTATTAGGAGTCTGACTGTAGTGGTCATATTGTTTGTTTGCCCTTAGTCTTGTGAATCCTTCCGCATATTATTGTACTCGTTGTATGCATCAGCTTTAGCTGTCATAACAGTGTTTCCAAGGGATGCTTCTTTGAAATAATTGGCCTGATCCCATGAACGTACATAACAACTGAATCTTCCCGAACAATGAATATTTCAAAAAATGATGCATTAATCTTTCTTTTGCAGTCAAAAGCGGATGGAAGTCAGGGGATGAAGACTCTTCGCAAGAGAAGAAATCGAAAGGCGCCTTCCAAGGATCCTCCCTTAATTTATCTTGATGAATCTGAAAGCAAACGCGGAAATACACTTTGCTTCTCAAGAACGAATTAGATTCGGAAGATGCCGCTGGGAGAAAAAGAAGCTGAGATCGATAAAGAAGATATGCGGCTGTTCGCCGACACTAGGGAACGATTTATCTTCCTTCATCGTAAGGGGCTTAAGCAGCCGTAAAGCAATCAGTTTGCCATGGGAGATTAGGTGATATGCTACATCTTGAGTTACAAAATTCAAAGGTTCTTTTCAGTCTTTGGCAAATTACAGGTTCTAGTTACATTTTTCATCATTAAAATTGTCCACTTTTACCAATTCTGCAAATCTAATTCTGTGATTTCAGGAATGTACATAAGAATAGTTTCTGCTTTGTGCGTCAGTCAATTCTCTTAATTCCCGTCAGTTCACTGGATTCACTCATTCGTTCCAAACTATTCTGGCGTCGACTTTCCGCCGAGGCAGCTAATTAGTTTCATAAATACATCAAATGCACTTTTCCTATTATCTAGCAAGTCTACATCATTAGCATTGTATCATTCCTTCCGGTGGCACTAACGTACTTTGTTATCTATAGTTAGACACTCTGTCCTTAATCAGAATGAACGATATGTCGCTAGAGAGTTATCCTAGCGGCAAGCTATGAAAACACAACAGCCAGTGCTAAGAATATCTCGAATATAATTAATTAATAAACCAAAATACGCAGAACTAGCTGTGAATTCGATTTTGGATGATTTCTTGCAGTCCATATTTTTTGGTGCTCATATCATGAGCACTTTGCGTCCTCGATATGCAGATAGATATGCAGATAGATAAGCAGATAGATAATTTGGTTTCTCATAGAGGAAGCATTAATTATTTTAATAAAATTGTAAATCTTAATTTTTTAAATATTATAAATGACTTAAATTTTCTTAATCTTCAATCAAATGTATTATTATAGGCCAATCGATTCGTTTCAAGTCAAGGAATTCTTTCCTTTTATGGTTTCCCATTGAAAACTTAACATTGTAAACATTGTTTTGATAAAAATGTAAATTTTAAAGTTTTTCAATATTACATATGAACACAATTTTTTTCAATCTTCTACAAAATGCATTAATATTATTATAGTCAGCTTTCTGGGATGATCAAGTCCACTATAAGGGATGGTCGAGTCGACCATCTCAAACGATCGAGTGGACCATCTGCCTTAGATCCTCCATAAATAGTCAGTTTGACCATTCAGAAGGCTGTCCTATACTGGACCCTCAAATAAATTCAGTCTGACCCTCTAGATGTTCAGACTGATATTCGTCAGTTTGATTTTCCTCCGTAAAGATAGGAGATTTTTTAACATTCCTGATAGGGATGTTCAAAAGGCAACACCATACTATGCGGGTAGCTACTTCTAACGGTACAGATAATTTATACAAATTTTACTTTAATGTGACATCTCCAAAAGTTAAATTCCAATACATTAGTGAGAAGTCAAATTATATTCTTTTCAATGACTATAATTCTCAACGCAAATATAACATGATAGATAAAAACAACCCAATCCGTATATCCGAAAACTTAACGCATCTCAAAAGTTCGGTTAAAACAATTCCTAAAATTTCCGATAATTTATAGAAATTTACCATAAATTTCTGGTCATTTATAGAAAATTATCATAAATTTCTTTAGATTCTTGGTAATTTATGGAAACTTACCATAAATTTCCTTAACTTTCTGGTAATTTATGAAAACTTAAATAAATTGCATTAAATTTCCGGTTATTTATGACGATTTACCGTAAGTCACTGGAAATTTTCGGTAATTTATGGAAACTCACAATAGGTTTCCTTTAACTTTGGGAAATTGATGGAAACTTACTATAAATTACTTAAATGTTCGGTCCTTTATGAAAACTTACGATAAATTTCCTTCAATTCCTGGTAATTTATGAAAACTTACCATAAATTTCATTAAATTTCCGGTAATCTATCGAGACTTACAACAGGTTTCTTTTAACTTTGGGAAATTTATGGAAACTTACTATAAATTTACTTAAATTTCCGGTCTTTTATGAAAACTTACAATAAATTTCATTAAATTTCTGAAAATTTATGGAAAGTTTCATTAAATTTCCGGTAATTTAGTTAACTTAACATAATTCACTGCAAATTTCCGGTAATTCATAATACAATAGGCTTTCTTTAACTTTCGGAAATTTATGGAAACTTACCATAAATTTCCTTAAATTTATGGTAATTTATGAAAACTTACCATTAATTTGAAAAAATTTCCGGTAATTTATGGTAATTTACTGTAAGTCACTAAAAGTTTTGGGTAATTTATGAAAACTTACAATAGGTTTTCTTTCACTTTCAGAAATTTATGGAAAGTTACCATAAATTTCATTAAATTTCCGGTCATTTATGATAGCTCATCATGAGTCACTGAAAATTTCGGATAATTTATCAAAACTTACATTACATTTTTTAATTTTCGGAAATTTGCTATAAATTTCCATAAATTTCTGGTACTTTATGGAAACTTACCATAAATTTCTTGAAATTTCTGAAAATTTATGATAATTTACCGCAAGTCACTGAAAATATTTGGTAATTTATCGAAACTTACAATGCATTTCCTTTACTTTTCTGAAATTTGTGGAAACTTGCAATAAATTTCCATAAATATCTGGTAATTTATGTGAACTTACCGTAATGCACTGAAAATTTTCGGTAATTTCTGAAAACTTACAATACATTTCCATAAATCACAGGAAATATTAGGAAATTTATGGTGAATTTCCATACATTTCCTTAAATTTCCGGTTCTTTATAAAAACTTACCTTAAACTTTCTCAAGTTTAGGTAATTTAATGAAACTTGCCAT
Organism: Euceroptres primus; assembly: GCA_037177015.1. NCBI lineage: Eukaryota > Metazoa > Arthropoda > Insecta > Hymenoptera > Figitidae > Euceroptres > Euceroptres primus. The sequence continues at coordinate 9,899 of JBAGKK010209959.1, read as the reverse complement.
AAATTTCCTAAGATTTCCGGTAATTTATGGAAAATTACAATAAATTTCCTAAACTTTTCCGCAATTTATAAAAAAAATACAACAAATTTCCTTACATTTCCGGTACTGTATGGTAACTTACTGTAAGTCACGGCAAATTGCCGACTATTTATGGAAATTTTTAAACCAAACTTTAAGACTAAGTTCCCACTCAACATCATGCCATCCAACATTCCGAAAGAACGCTGTATATCCGATATTCCAGAATAGCATTGTATAGCCCCCATCACGGAATAACGTTGCATACCGCATGCCGCATGCCGGAATAAAGTTGTACATCCAACAATTCGGATTAACGTTGTATATCCAAAGTTCCGAAATAACGTTGTATATCCAACTCTCCGGAAAAACTGTATATATAACATTTCGGAAGAACTTTGTACATCCAACATTCCGGAAGAACGTTGTATATCCAACATTCCGGAAGAACGTTGTGTATCCAACATTACGGAGGAACGTTATGTATCCAAAATTCCGGAAGATCGTTTTATATAAAAATATTTTGGACCAACGTGGTATATTCAACGTTCTCGAAGAATGGTGTATATCCAGAATTCCAGAACGTTGTATACATAAATTTCAGAATAAGGTTGTATATACCGCATCCCGGAATATCATTATATATCCAGCATTCTGGAAGAACGTTATATATTCAAAATTCCGGAAGAACGTTCTATATCCAACATTTCAGTAAAACGTTGTATATCCGATATTCTGGAAGAACGTTATATATCCAACATTTCTGAAGTTGTATATCTGACATTTCGGAATAACGTTTTATATACCGCATCCCGGAATAACGTTATATATTCAACATTCCCGAAGAATGTTGCATATCAGATATTCCGGAATAACGTTGTGTTTCCCGCATCCTGAAATAACGTTGTATATCAAATATTCTGGAATAACATTGCATATCCAACATTCCGGAAGAACGTTGTATATTCAAAATTCCGGAAGAACGTTGTGTATAAAACATTCTGAAAGAACGTTTTATATCCAACATTTCAGTAAAACGTTGTATATCCGATATTCCGGAAGTACTTTGCACATCCAACATTGCGAAAGAACGTTGTATTCGATATTTCGGAATAACATTGTAGATCCGCATCCCGGAACAACGTTGTATATCCAACATTGCGAAAGAACGTTGTATATCCAACATTACGGAAGAACGCTGTGTATCAAAATTTCGGAAGAACGTATATATCCAGAATTCCGGAAGAAAGTTCTATATCGAACATTCTGGAAGAACGTTGTATATTCGATACTACGGAATAACGATGAACCAACGTTTCAGAAGAACGTTGTATGTCCAGCATTCTGGAAGAACGTTAAATATCCAAAATTCCGGAAGAACGTTCTATATACAACATTCCGCAAGAACGTTCTATATCCCAAATTTTAGTAGAACGTTGTATATCCGATATTCCGGAAGAACGTTGTATATCCAACACTTCATTAGAACTTTGTACATCCGTTATTCCGACAGAACGTTGTATATCCAACATTTCAGAAGAACGTTGTATATCTGACATTCCGGATATATCCGGAATGATGTATATCCGATATTCCGGAATAACGAAGAACCAACATTTCAGAAGGACGTTGTATGTCCAGCATACATGTTACGTTGTATGTCCGGAACGTTGTATATCCGATATTGCGGAATAACGAAGAACCAACGTTTCATAAGAACGTTGTATGTCCAGCATTCTGGAAGAACCTTAAATATCAAAAATTCCGGAAGAACGTTCTATATAAAACATTCCGCAAGAACGTTCTATATCCAAAATTTCAGTAGAACGTTGTATATCCGATATTCCGGAAGAACGTTGTATATCCAACATTTCAGTAGAACTTTGTACATCCGTTATTCCGGAAAAACGTTGTATATCCAACATTTCAGAAGAACGTTGTATATCTGACATTCCGGAATAACATTGTATATCCCGCATCCCGGAATATCGTTATATATCCAACATTCTGGAAGAACGTTGCATATCCGATATTCCGGAATAACGAAGCACCAACGTTTCAGAAGAACGTTGTATGTCCAGCATACATGTTACGTTGTATGTCCGGAACGTTGTATATCCGATATTGCGGAATAACGAAGAACCAACGTTTCATAAGAACGTTGTATGTCCAGCATTCTGGAAGAACCTTAAATATCAAAAATTCCGGAAGAACGTTCTATATAAAACATTCCGCAAGAACGTTCTATATCCAAAATTTCAGTAGAACGTTGTATATCCGATATTCCGGAAGAACGTTGTATATCCAACATTTCAGTAGAACTTTGTACATCCGTTATTCCGGAAAAACGTTGTATATCCAACATTTCAGAAGAACGTTGTATATCTGACATTCCGGAATAACATTGTATATCCCGCATCCCGGAATATCGTTATATATCCAACATTCTGGAAGAACTTTGCATATCCAATATTCCGGAATAACGAAGCACCAACGTTTCAGAAGAACGTTGTATGTCCAGCATTCTGAAAGAACGTTAAATATCCACAATTCCGGAAGAACGTTCCATATAAAACATTACGCTAGAACGTTCTATATCCAAAATTTCAGTAGAAAGTTGTGTATCCGATATTCCGGAAGAACGTTGTATATCCAACATTTTAGTAGAACGTTGATATCCGATATTCCGGAAGAACGTTTTATATACAACATTTCAGAAGAAAGTTGTATATCTGACATTCCGGATATATTCGGAATGTTGTGCATCCGATATTCCGGAATAACGAAGAACCAACTTTTCAGAAGAACGTTGTATGTCTAGCATTCTGGAAGAACGTTAAATATCCAACATTCCGGAAGAACGTTCTATATAAAACTTTCCGTAAGAACGTTCTATATCCAAAATTTCAGTAGAACGTTGTATATCCGATATTCCGGAAGAACGTTGTATATCCAATATTTCAGAAAAAAGTTTTATATCTGATATTCCGGAATAACATTGTATATCCTGCATCCCGGAATATCGTTATATATCCAACATTCTGAAAGAACGTTGTATATCTGATATTCCGGAATAACGAAGAACCAACGTTTCAGAAGAACGTTTTATGTCTAGCATTCTGGAAGAACGTTAAATATCCAACATTCCGGAAGAACGTTCTATATAAAACTTTACGTAAGAACGTTCTATATCCAACATTTCAGTATAACGTTGTATATCCGATATTCTGCAAGAACGTTATATATCCAACATTTCTGAAGTTGTATATCGGACATTTCGGAATAACGTTTTATATGCCGCATCTTGGAATAACGTTATGTATCCAACATTCCCGAAGAATATTGCATATCCGATATTCCGGAATAACGTTGTGTTTCCCGCATGCTGAAATAATGTTGTATATCCAATATTCTGGAATAACATTGTGTATCCAACATCTTGGAATAACGTTATATATTCAAAATTCCGGAAGAACGTTGTGCACAAAAAATTCTGGAAGAACGTTTTATATATAACATTAATATATCCAACGTAAAACGTTGCACATCCGATATTTCCGAAGAACGTTGTATATCCAATATTGCGAAAGAACGTTGTATTCAATATTTCGGAATAACATTGTAGATTCCGCATCCCGGAACAACGTTGTATATCCAACATTTCGGAAAAACGTTGTATATCCAACATTTCGGAAGAACGTTGTGTATCCAAATTTCGGAAGAATGTAGTATATCCAGAATCCCGGAAGAAATTTCTATATCCAACATTCTGGAAAAACGTTGTATATCCGATATTACGGAACAACGAAGAACCAACGTTTCAGAAGAACGTTGTATGTCCAGCATTCTGGAAGAACGTTAAATATGCGAAATTCCGGAAGAACGTTCTACATGAAACATTCCGGAAGAACGTTGTATATCCAACATTTCAGAAGAACGTTGTATATCCCGCATGCCGGAGTATCGTTATATATCCAAAATTTCCGAAGAATGTTGTATATCCGATATTCCAGAATAACTTTGTGCATCCCGCATCCTGAAATAACGTTGTATATCCAATATTCTGGAAAAACATTGTATATCCAACGTTCCGGAAGAACGTTATATATCCAAAAGTCCGGAAGAACGTTGTATATAAAACTTTCTGGAAGAACGTTGTATATCCAACATTTCAGTAGAACGTTGTATATCCAGCATTCCGGAAAAATGTTTTATATCCATCATTCTGGAAGAACGTTGTATATTTGATATTTCGGAATAACGAAGAAGCAATGTTCCAGAAGAACGTTGTATATGCAACATTCCGGATCCATCAACATGTATCCTTTGCCACTGTGTAAAGTTTTGTTATCTCTAAAGTTACCTTATTGTGACATCACAGGTAGAGCTTATCCTGTATTAAAATTTCAGGTCTGTATGACAAAGTTCTTATGACTCAAAATGAAGTCACCTATGATATTTCGAAAAAGTTTCATTAAGTTACTGGAAGGTTACGGTGTTGCTTAGGTTAGTACTTCGGATTTACATAATTTCGAAAGTTTTATTTGTGGAAGTCAAGCATAGAGACTTCATGAGATAAACAAAAGGAAATATTCATTAATCCACTTTCAGTGTTTCTCTCGATACTTTGAAGCCAATAACAAACTTTTGATTGAGAATCAAGAAGAAATAAAAGTAAGAAGGCAGGATTCTCTTCGACACTTGGGAAAATCTCTACCGTGGCCGAGGCAGAAAAAAAATTCTATGCATTCATGAGTGACTGCAATACAGTGTAGACAGTAATAGTCGCGAGAATTTCCCATGTGTTATAGGTATATAATGCACTTTTCAGGAACAAGTGGTAAACTCTTTCCTACCGTGCGCCTCGGAACCAGCCACTGGCCTGTTGAAAAGCAGGATTTGTGGCGCAGCCTGATAAAAAATTTCGCAATCCTCGCAAAGCTGCGCTCGACTAAATCGGGATTCGGGAAAAATTCTGGCCTTAATATCCGGCCATTATAGCGAGGTGGAGTTGCGATAGAATTTAAGTCCAATGCAGCAAAGATAACACCGGCTGTTGAAAAAATTTGTACTTCACGCGGTGTGAAAAATCCGTTATCTTCATAATGCATTTCGGGTTAAGATAATTTCAAGTGAATTATGGGAATTGTGAATTATATTGCGCAGCTGCATAAAACACTGGTATTTGCAGGTTATGTTAACGCTTTCACCAAATGAAGCACAGTGAGGCAAAAAAAAAACGTCCGTGGACAAATTGATTTTCAAAAGACAATTGTTATCCGAATTGAAGTTTTTAAAAAAATGTGACCTAATAAAATTCTGCATCGAACTATCATGGCGGATTGAAAAAAATTTTATTTAATAAACAAATGAAAAGAAATTTGAATTTTGAAGAGTACTGATTTTTAAAAAATACTTGGATTCATTAAAAAATACCTAGAAAACGTGAAACAACTATCAAAAAAAGACGTACAACAGCAAGGCAAATGTTTAAAAATTTATTGAAATTGTTATAAACAAATAAGTGGATGAAAATGGTTTCGTGGGGATTGGCAGCGATTCATCACTTGATTCCCACTAAATATGAACAACGTATGGACAGAAAGAGTTTCTTAGTTGAATTAATGAATGTTCATAAGTAATTTCTTATTTTATAAGCAAGTTTTGTAAACAATTATCAATGTGAGGTATTTATGATGGAATAAATAAAGTTTTTTCTACGAGATCGATCATATATTACTTAGAAATAAAAACCTAAGTATCATATTTAGTCATCCAATAAAAATGGACAATTGTTTAAACAATATTAATTAACAAATGCACTATTTGGTTATTTTTGGACGTTCAAACTTGGTTCTTTCGACGACATCAACTGAAAATAATTTACTTCTTAATTTTTAAGGACAATTCGATGACAATAAATGATTTTTATTGTAAACAACAATCGTTTAAACAAATTTTTATCATGTTATGTATTTATAAATAAAATTACACTTTTTTCACGGATTTAACATCAGCCAGTTATTTAGCAATGACTTCTTGCTGTGGATATCTAACACTTGATAATTGTTTAAACAAGCTTAATTAACAAATGCATAATTTAGCTATTTTTCAGCATTTAAACTTTGTTCTTTTAGCGTAATCAACTGTTAATAATAAATTTTTCAACTTTTTTTAGATACTTCGATAAAGATTCACTCTTTTTATTGTTATTAATAATTTAATTATCGCAGCCGTACACGGTATATAATATAAAATTTTAAGAAGTATTTTACATATGAAGATATTATTATGAAAATCAAACCAATTATAATAAAACACATTCAGTTTTACCAATATCGTCGATAATGCACAATATATTTACATCCCGAAAGCACAGTAGGGAAAATAAAGTGTGCGTAGACAAATCAATTTTCAGACTAAACCGCTAATCCGATTTAGACGTTTTTTTTTTAAAATTAAAGTGTAATAAATTCACATTGTTACAACGGAGGACGATTTTGGACAATTTTCTCAAAAATTTTTTATATAGTAAACACAATAAAAAAAAATACTTTTGACTTTTCAAGACTGCCATTGAGTCAAAAAATTTTTTATTTCACTGGAAATAGTCGACGTTAAGGCAAAAATTCATTAAAAATGATGTCCATTAGTATTAATTTAATAAAACAATAATTTAAATTGTTATAAACAAATTAGTGAACAAAAGTTATATCTTCTTTATTTGCCACATTTAAACGCACTACACCAATATTTTCAGGAGCAAATAGAAATAAAATACTGTAAACTTAAAATTAGAAGACGTTAAACATCAATTACTGATTGTTTATAACAATTCAATAAACAAATACGAAATTAAGGCATTTTTAATTAGATAGATTTAGCTTTTTCAGCAGAATTAGCTATAAATATTTCACGAATGACCTTCTGCTGGGCTAGTTTGAACTGCAACAACAATCGTGTATTATTTAAACAAATTTAATGAACAAATGCATTATTTGGCCATTTTTGAGTATACAAGCTTCGTTTTTTAGCAGATTCAATAACTAGTAGCCAATGTGTCTTGCTGTTTTACTCTACACTTAGGCATCAATTATTTATTGTTTAAACAAATTTAGTTAACAAATTAATTTCGTTTTTTCAGCGGAATCTACTATAAATATTTCACTAATGGCCTTTTGCTATGATAATGTGCAGTTGAGCAATATTGTATATTGTTTAAACAAATTTAATAAACAAAGATATTATTTGGAAATTTTTCAATAGATAAACTTCGTTGGTACTTCATGCTTGCGTTTATGCCCAAAATTCTCACACATGACGAAAAAATAATTGACCCTTTACTAGTTCCAATCGGTCAATTATCAGAAGTATACAAATATTGTAGTACTACAAAGTATAACTGCAAAAGACATCAACATACTAGCAGATGACTCTGCTAAAAAAACGAAGCTTATCAACTAAAAAATATCAAAAAATACATTTGTTTATAAAATTTTTTAAAATAATATAAATTATTGTTTAATTACGAATAATCATAACAATAGACTATCTCTCGGATGTTTGTAGTTGATTCTGCTTTGAAAACAAAATTCCTATATTGAAAAATGCTCAAATAATTAATTTGTTAACTAAATTTGTTTAAAAAATAAACAAGTGTAAAGTGAAACAGCAAGACACATTGGCAACATACTAGTTGTTGATTATGCTAAAAAACGAAGCTTATCTATTGAAAAATTGCCAAACAATACCTTTGTTTATTAAATTTGTTTAAACAATATACAGTATTGTCCAACTGCAAATTATCATAGCAAAAGGCCATTGGTGAAATATTTGTAGCAGATTCTGTTAAAAAATCGAAACTAATTTATCCAAAAACAGCCAAGAGATGCATTTGTTAATTAAATTTGTTTAAATAATGTACAATTATTGTTTAACTGCGAATGATCATAGAACTAGACTATCTCTGAAATGTTTTTAGTTGATTCTGCTAAAAAAAATTCTATATTGAAAAATGCTCAAATAATGAATTTGTTAACTAATTTTGTTTAAACAATAAACAATTGTTGCCTAAGCGTCCGATCGAAAATCCAAAAACACCCTCGGAATAGTCTCCGAAATATCTAGGTATGTCTTTTTTCTTTTTTTTTAAACAGTTAAATTATTTTTAAACATTCTGCAATTCTAATAAACAAACTAATCGTCCGATCGGAAAACCAAAAACACTGTTGAATTCTTCTCCAAAGTATCTAGATGCGTCTTTTTTTAAACAATTTTGTAAACAATGACATTATTTTAAATATTTTCTTCTTCTTGACTCATATCCATTGTCTTTCAATTGATGTAAAAATAATTTTGAAATTTTTTATAAATTTAAAAAAATGTTTAACCTGTGTTCCAAGGCCCTTAATCGTTAAAAAGTGTTAATAATTTTTTTTGCGTAAAAATTGAAAAGGACTTACCTAAAAGCAATAATTATGACAACAAAATAATAGTACGCATCACCGAAAATAATTTTACCCCAATTTTATTCAGAAGCTATCCATAAAAATGAAAAAACCGCCCTCTATAGAGGGTTGAAAATTTATAATGTGCTTTTTTCAGGTACTTTACGTATTTTTGACCTTGAATGATTGCAAATAACCTTGTAAAAGTTAAAATGTGTGCCCCTGTTAAAAAACTACCCTAAAAATACTCTAACCTTTTAAAAACTACCCTCTAGAACGATAGTTTGCTTCTTTCACAGTTCTTCATATAATTTCTCCTGAGAAAAGTACTACGACGACTTCAGAAATATTGTTTAAATATTTTTTAATATAAAATATAAAATATTTTCATAGTTTTCTAAAAATAATTTAGATAAACTGAGTTACATTTTTGGGCTTTTAAACCGCTTTTAATAAAAAAAAACTGGTATGTTAAAATACCGTCTTTTTGCAAAAAGTACGTAACTGTTCTATTAAAATGTCAGAAATTGAGGTTGGCACTTATTAAAAAATAATAACATCTCATGCAAACTATGATACTACCCTTAGAAGACAATTACTACCCCCTGTAAATAATAGAAAGTTATATTCTGCTTCTTTTGTTTTAACGGAACTCTTGATACTTAGGTTTTAAAATAAATCTGTAAGACTTCTTAGAAATAAAAAATAATTTTTTAATTACATTTTGTTGATTTCACTTTTACACATAAGAAACACATATTTGCACATAAAAAATCAAAATATTTGTTTGATATCGCTTCAAGGGGTACATTTTTAATTTTCAAAGGCGATTCTGTTAAATAAAGCATTTTTAAATTCTAAGATGTCTTATAGATTTATTAAAAAAATGAAATAGCATAAGAGTTGAGTCTAAAAAAACATTTATATTCTTTACAGGGGGTAGCAATTGCCTTCTAAGGGTAGTATCATAGTTTGCACAAGGTGTTATTACTTTTTAATAAGTCATAGCCTCAATTTCTGACATTTTAGTAGAAAAGTTACTTTTCGCAATAAGACGGTATTTTACCATTTTTTTTATTAAGGATGGTTCAAAAGCCCCAAAATGTAACTCAAATTGTCTAAATTATTTTTAAAAAACTATTAAATATTTCAGCAATATTTCAGAAGTCATCCTAGTATTTTTCTCATAACAAATTACGTGAAGAACTGTGAAAGAAGCAAAATATTGTCCTAGGGGGGTGGTTTTTAAAAGTGTAAAGGGTAGTTTTTTATCACTGGCACACGTATGAACTTTTACAAGCAGGGTGGTCGGTTTAATCAAAGATAAAAATTCCCGGTCATTTCTCGGTTTTTTCCTGGTTCGCAAACATTTTTCACGGTCAATGAAATTTAAAAAATCGAACTAAAAATTTGTCCATTTGAAGTAATAAAAAC
>JBAGKK010209854.1:0-22218 GCA_037177015.1 Euceroptres primus | reverse complement strand
AAAGACCACAAAGAATTCGAAAGTCCACGTCGAGACGAAGATTTTGAGCCCTCAAACGTCTTGATCGGTTGAGAAGAATTTCAGCAAATGCTTTGTCCCGGTTGACGTGGAATGTCCCATATATATTGTAACGCCGTATTTCTTGCTGGCGTTACTTATGAAATTAAATTTAGCTTGAAGTCGGTATTATTTTCTTTGCTTCTAAAACGAAGTTCCAGGCTCGAATCAATTCGAGTCCTGTAAACTCGAGTTGGCAGGTCGGGTGATTGTACCCAGAGGACCTGTCAACTGACACATCTTTGTTTTTGTTTATTAAAATATAAATAAATTGTATAAATCACCTGTATAAGTGGGCATTGCCCTATGGTGAACCCAAAGAGGTTAGGTCTCCAAGTTCTCGTCTTGTAGCAACCAGAGTCAGAATTATACTCGTTATTAACTCACTAACTCGATATTCTTATTTTCATGATCACTTCAAATGAGGGTCGTTGACCTACATTCGGACAACAGCTGATGCTCAGCAGTCACGGCTACCTGAACATCGTGGCACTAAGGACGTCACCTGGTGGAATGCTGCAAGTGGGCACATTGGTTTTCCGTTGGAACAACCACCCATGGAAGTGATTCCCGTGGTGTTCAATAGCGTTGGAGATAACGCGTTGAAGTCCGGCGGCGCTTCGCGATTTCGACCTATTGACGAGCTAACGATACAGCTGACGACTGGCGCAGTCTCGGCACACTAGGTACCGGCGTTACCTACGCGCAACATTGTACCGTCTACGGATCATGAAATTTGTATCTTGCGCGGGGTAGCGGGTGGTGCATTAGATGACCACACCGAGAGCTGCGGTAGCCTCGGGAGCGAATGTCGTTGTGCGAGGTGGCTAAAAAAAATTCTGGGGCTAAAAACCTTAATTTCGGGGTAAGCAGATATTGAAAGCTTGATATCTCTGACTCTGACATTTGAGTCACCACAAGGAGCGACATCAACCTCACAGCCTTCTGCGTTATAGCCGCGCATGCGCAATTCGAAGTTTGTATCCAGAAACCCCCTTACTATGCTACTATTATTCACAGTAAAAATATATTTTATATAAGGAATTCACAATTATTTAGGTACCCGTGACTTTCTAGTCCATTTAAATTAATATTTTGTAACTTTTTGTAGCAAAACAAACAGTTTGTGACAGTTTTTTGTCCTTTTAATTTTTGAAATTTTAATCCGTCCATGCGATTACATTATATTACGTAGTTTTCCCTATTACAGACATAATTATTTGTTTCTTCTTGGTTATTTGTTATTGTGAAGGATTTAATTCATAAAAACAAATCAATTTAAAAAGCGAGATTAAGTGCATGTACAATTTAGAGTTTTCGCTATCTTGGAACGTGACTTACTGGTTGTCGACGCATATGGCGTAATAAACGTATTACACGTCAAAAACTCCAGAGTTACGCGTAACTGACCAACCCCGATTAACCTCTGTCATTTCTGTTAAAATCTTTTAGAACAGATAATGTATCTTTTCAATCGCCCGATACATACTAAGAATATTTGCGTCACCTTATTCCTGCAATGATTTTCACTCATTCTTTGCGAAATTTCTAATACTTTGGCACCACAAACATTGAACGCTTTCCTCCTCCATAGCAGCATGTTCTTTATCACAATTCGACACGCAACAATATTCGAGTATTGTGATAATTCCCAGAAACATCAATCAATAGAACTTTTTAAAATTTTTTTCACATTCTCATCAATAATGTCATAAAAGAAAAAAACACAGTTTTTAGGTTAGCTTTGAATCCTCTACCCCAAGATCGTCGCGTGTTTAGGTGGCCACTTTAAGAAACACCGACCATAGTTAAAATACGAGTCATTGCTCCAATGTCCCCACCACCGGGCATGCTCGACCTGTTTATACGACCGTGTTGCCAACTCTCGCTCGAATAAAAAGACTTTGTCGCTCCTAGATACACAATATACTATTAAGTTATACCGATTTTGTGAAAAACTCTGAACGAAGATTCAACGAGCATTTGGCACCTAGCTATGCACCAGGTGGGTCAAATAATAATCTTCAGGCTTTTTTTTAAATTCAATATTCGTTGAAATCGTTTACCACTGAAGTGAAGAATGATCCAGCCTAGTGACCAGCGTCGTGCACTGGGTTGTTATAATTGTAAAATACGGTAAGAATTTACAATTCAATTATACCGATCACGAAGTACTACACAAATTAATAGTAAGAAGAACTAACGCTAATTGTTTTGAGGTAGAAAAGTCTGCGTGCCAACTTTTTGAGGAATAGTTGGGGAGGGGGGCTTTCCCATGACTTGTGAGCGGAATATCGGCGTATCTGCGTATCAGAAATACTCTCGGCCAGTTTTGGCTCTTATCGAAAGTACTTCGTCGAACTTCGTAGCTCTCGCAGATATTCCACTCTCAAGTCATGGGCAGGGTTGATCAGTTACGCGTAACTCTGGATTTTTTGACGTAAAATACGTTTTCTACGTAATGTACGTCGAAAACCGTAAAAAACCCAGTAAGTTATTTTCCATGATGGTGTACATGCTAAATCATACATGCACTTAACCTTACTTTTTAAATTGATTTTTGTTATGAATTAAATCCTTTAAAAGTCACAGGTACCTAAATAATAGCTAATTCTTTATACAAAATGTATTTTTCATATAGAATAATTATATTATAGGTAAATATAGGTTATGCTATAATGACGCGACGCATGTGCCCTGCATCTTTTTATTCAGCCGTATAATACGTTTCCGAGGAAAAAATATCTGGAGCATTCCTAGAATGGGATAAACTTATGCAATTGTCACATGTTAGAGTGAGAGGAAGAGTGTTCTCCCATCAGAGGTGTTAACGAGCCTATACTTCGTGAAGAACCAATGGTAGCCTTGATGGAAAACTGCTCACAACCGCGATCCCCAGGAATAACATTCTAAATTACCCCACATTAAAGCCTCACTTCCGGGTTTTTGTCTGTTTTCGAAATTCGCTGACTTTCTATATGTCTTGCATCATAGGCTGACAGAAACAAATGAACATTTATTTAGAAAGTCAACGGATTTTCGGAACGAACAACAAACCTGAAGTGTGGAATTTGTGGAAATTTGTGTGGAACACTGTACTATACCATAGTAGCAAAAGACAATTTAGTCTCAAATTTTCTCTGAAGGGGCGCTCTCATCTGAAAATAAATCGCTCCCTGCAAAAAATCCAGCGGAAGGCAATCGCGAAGTGGCATCGGGACATGGCGCGCATAATACATGGCGCGCAATCTGTTCCTTTAAATGGAGAATCAACAAACCTGTTCTAACCTCAAAATTCAATTCCTTCATTTAACTCAACAAATTCTTAGAAATATGTCCTTTTTCGGACCGGGCCGGTATAGCCAGACCTTTTGAGCTAAAGACAACAACTGATAGGAGGCTGAATCCCGCGAACAGGCAGTCGATACGCGGTTCCTCTCAAGTGTAGGTGTTAAAAAAATTCTTCATTCTCGACAAAAGTAGCTGGGATTGTCTACCGTTTTCTCGTTTCTTGTTGGGATCGGAGGTAGGTTAACCTATCCTTATCCAATACAGTCCTCTCTCCCACGGTTCACTCAGTGACTGGGGTTGACAGGTTTTCTCCTTATCTCTCGGTTCTCTAGTAGGATCAGAGTTTTTCCATCCATCCTATACAGTCCTCTCTCCCACGATTCACTGAAGCGATCGGGGTCGACAGGTTTTCCCCTTATCTCTCGGTTCTCTGGAAGGATCGGAGTTTTCCCTCCATCCAATACAGTCCTCTCTCCCACTGTTCACTGAAACGATCGTAAATGACAAGTTTTTCCCCTTATCTCTCGGTTCTCTTGCAGGATTGGAGTTTTTCGTCCATTTTATAAAGTCCTCTCTTCCAGAGTTTACTGAAGCGTTCGAGGTTGACAGGTTTTTCCCCTTATCTCTTGGTTCTTTAGCAAGACCAGAGTTTTCCGTCCTTCCTATACAGTCCTCTCTTCCACGGTTCACTGAACAGATCGAGGGTGACAGGTTCTTCCCCTTATCTCTCAGTTCTCTAGCAGGATCGGAGTTTTCCGTCCATCCTATGCAGACCTCTGTCCCACGGTTCACTAAAGCGATCGAGGTTGACAGGTTTTCCTCCTTATCTCTCGGCTCTCTAGCAGGATCGGAGTTTTCCGTCCAACCTATACAGTAGGGTGGGCCGATATTTTTTTCAAAAGACCTCAGGTCCTAAAAGTTTCTACTGGATACCAGTAACTCACAGGCCAAGTTACAGATAAAAAAAAATATTTAACGGGAGCGCATCGACCATAAAGCTTAAAACCTAAAAAAATGTCAATTTTCACACTTCTAAGAAAATATTTCTCATACACTGAACGCGCGGTTCTGTGCCGCACGAAATACGTCTTTCAGGAAGTAGTTTATACATACTAACACATTTAAATTTGGGCAAGGGGTCAGAGGGGACGAGGAAAGCTGAACTCGGAGCTCAGTAGTAGCGTAGCAACAAAGTCAAAATCAAACTTAGCAGTGAGGTAACGTTGAATTAAACTTATATTTAAAAAGCAATTTTCACTCGTGACAAAAATCAAATAGAAATAGTTCATACAACCCTGACTTGTTTACGTTTAGAGTCACTCGCTTTAGTGCCAAGGTCATTGAGGCAACCCCCGAAGCTGCTACAGAACCGCGCGTTAAGTGTATTTGACAGGTCTAATCATTCAAATCAGTAAAATACTTCCTACTAAAGGAAGTATTTTACATTTACATTTCGAACTTTAAGTTCACGTTTTTCCTGAAAAATCTTAATAATAGCTTTTTTTACATATTCCTAGATTAAAAATTTTTTTTTTCGGTATAATCTTGTATAGAAGTCGTAAGTTGTCTGATAAGAGGATGCGTAACGAATTTCCTGAAGCTAAGCTCGGTATTGTACTTTGTTCTCAAACTTCGTCATCATTTGTCGAGCTTGTATCCGAGCTCTTATGAATCCATGCCTACTTTTAGGATCGCACACATGTGAAGATGCAGCTGTAACATCTTTGACACACCTTTCAACAGCTTGGGTGTGACATGGAAGGTGGAAGATATGATCCTTCAACATATGCGATACATCTTCCAGAAGAAATTGATTAAACTCATTTTCACTTAAGTGCATTGTCAATGGATGTTCAGTCACCTTACACTTCTGCCAGTTGATGACGTCAACATAATCTTTAGCTATAAAATTAAGCTCTGGAACTTCAAACTTTCTCATCACTTTGGAGCTGGATTTTCTAGCAGATAGAATGTGATTAACAGCTTGTTGTCTCACATTGAGCCTTTTATCACACAACATAGCGATGATGATATTTTCAGCATGAGCGGCGTAGGCATTGGTTTTAATCACTTTATCGATGACTTGTTTGAGATCATCTTCCAAGTACCTACTTAAAATTATGCTTCGGTACAGATTGATTCGAGCTTCCTTCAGTTTTGGGTTATATTTAATGTAGAACCACATAGGAGCGTAGACTTTTACCGTGAATTTGGCTACAGTCTTTAATTCTTCTGATGGATTCGTTGTGCTAATGTATTTCCTAAGAATTCTGTTCCCCATTGTCAGTCATCTAGCATTTGACACTTTTCTCGGATCACGTGATGAGAATACTGGAAATTCGTCACAGTTTCCAGATGAGACAATTTTGCAAATATCGTAAAGGTATTTCTGATCTGTACTGATATCATTGGCATCAACTGCGGGCAAGTCACAATGAATAGTTTCGAAGTCGACAAAAGGAAGCTGATTGAAGGTTGTTAAACTCTTCCCTATTGGGTCTGAATATTGATCAGGACCTAATGTTTTTCCTTCTATTTTTTTAAACATGTGATGTGACCCGAGCTCATTACCATGGGGTTGACAAACCGCCCTTTGCAATGGTCTTTTAATCTCTGTCTCTAGACGACGAATAATACCGGAGTGCTTTCGGGTGTTCGTAGGATAATCGTCGCATCCGATACACGCTAGAGTCGATATATCAACTCGTTTCTCAGAAAGATGGTTCAGAGGATGTTCCTGAGGATGATATGATATGCTTCTTCAAATGTATTTTTTTATGAAAAATCCAATCTGCTGCTTCTTCAATGAATAAAGTTTTATCCTTTTTGCCATAAAAATACAGCGCTTGCAGTTTTAATCCTGGCGGAAACTGCTTTAGTGGGGATACCTTGGCAGTCATCCCAGAGTCAGTTCCTCATCACCCGAGCCTGAGAATAGCTCTTCAGCGGAGATCCCTTTGTGCGAGGCCCTTGATATCTGTGAGGTACATTTCCCTAATCAAGAACTTCTGCCGGTACTTCCTTTGACACTCGAAAAAACTGCTCTTGCCGAAGAGAACTGCCTCGTTCTACAAGCCTCACCTACACTCGTCTTTCCACCAAAACTGGTTTGGATTTCCTCGAGGAAAAACCACCTCCAAAACCCACCTCAACGAAAAATACGTCTCAGGGAAATCAATCACTTTGGAACCCGTCGCCCACGGGGCACATGCCTGGCGATCGCGACTTTCAGGCGCAGAGGATCTGCGGATAACCTTTCACCCGCAGCCCGAGGAAACGAAATTACTACCGACTCTGTTAAATCGCAATTGCGTGACAGCTAGAAGAGGGTCCATCTCTACAAACACCAACTGGATCCCGGTACCCGAGTTCGGCCTCGACCTCCTCCCCGTCGAACTCTGAAGAATAACAAGGGAAGGGGTAACAAGCTGATAGAACTGCAACGAAACTCCGCAAAGGCGTTAGGACCTAAACAAACTCCATGGGAAACGAACGCTCTCGCTACGATCTTCCGCTTCCAAGCGCGGTGACCATCCCCAAGGAGCTCTAGCGGGTCCCCGGAAGTGCTTCCCTCCAGAGAGAAGTCAGTAGTGATTCGACCCATCTCGAAAGGAATTCCTGCCTTATCTCTGCGGAGCCACTGGTCTCCAACAAAATGCGTGGAGATATATCATCCGACCCGCCGGGTGTTATTCACGCGGTACAGGGACGAGCCTACATATTCGAAGCCCAATCCCACATAATCCAACAACACAAATTCTACGCCCACAAAATATAATACTCCAAGCCTGCAAAACCTAAGGCAACTTGGTTCTGTCTTTTTGTTTGTTTTTTTGGAGTTACAGTTTATATAGAATACTTTGTTTCAAAGGAAGAAGAAACTTATTCAATGTATTCTTTTTTATCCAAACAGGGGGGAAATGCTTTATGCAAAGTAGGTAGTCATGCGAAACTCGTATTCCTTGTGCGGGACTCTCAATTCCAAGTTTCGTTCATAAGAAAGTGACCCTTCATTGTATACCAACTAGAACCTTAACCTATTTTTACATTTTGCTGTTGTAATAGACAGAATATAATTTTAAGAAAACTTTAACTCGCTTCGGAAGTTCGTCGTGTTTTTGTTCTTTAGTTGCTCTTAAGCGACTTATACATGGATCTGCTGAAATTAACATGTAATGCATAACATCTTCATTAGTTAATTCTCTTTTACTCATTCTGCTGTAAGAAGCGCGAGCATGTCGAAATATTTTGTTACTTGATTCTTGTGCTTTTTCTGAAAACCAACTCACTGGTGCATCAAAATGCACTGGTGCATGTAAAAGTACTTTATGTACGGTAGGTGGCATTTTGTACCATGGGTATTTGGCATTCAGCTGTTTCATGACAATTCATGACAATATATTTTAAACTTATCAACACGAATTTCTCCTTGTTTCACTACTTCAACTGTTAAATGTAATTGTTTCTTTAACATCTTTTGAATTTTTTCTTTTCTCTCCTCTTTTAACTATTTATTTACACCCGATACTGACCCTTCTTTGAAATCCATTCTGTAAGAAATATATAATGCATACTCAATAAATTTAATCCAACTATGTAAGATAGGGAATCCAAATTTGTAAAATTCAGTTTTGCTTGGAAGCAATAGTACTCTTGGTATATCATTTACATACTTAGGGCCAACTTCACAAATGTTGCAGCAAAAAGAAGAATTTTGACCTATCAAGTAGATGCCCACTTTTCCAACAATCATGCTACATTTTAAAATAAATCTTACATAGATTGTTATATTGTAAATTATATATTGTAAAATTTTAAACAGTATAGCTGTACCTTTTGAACTATTAATTCATAAAATGCATAATTCTTTATTACAACAACTTTACTTTTTTCAAAAACATAAAATTTATAGTTTGGCAATAGAATACTAAAGATGGTTTCACATTAGTCCAAATAACTTTCTCATCAACTTTTATTCGCAGAAGAACAAATGTAGCCATAAATACGGAAGCATCTGAAGGATCCATAACAATGTTCCCATCATCATTAGAATTATTATTAGTAATACTACTAGATTCTGCCGACCATTCTTGTCTGGTAGTTGGTAGCCCCGGTGCTCCATCCATTCCCAATTTGTCTAATGGCGTCAATGTTTTTCCATCTAAACTTTTTACCACTTTTTCATCTAAGGTTAATAGTATTCTTTGTGTTGTGTAATGTAGTAATGCAATTAAATCAACTTTTGCTCCTAATACTGTTGTTTCTGCATGTTCGGGGTAGCAAGCCTTTTTACCTTCTGAAATCTCTTTGTAATCAGGATATACGTTATTACCGTGAGGATCTTTAGTGTTAAATTGTAATTTTTCGTATGTTTGTTTTGATGGGTTTAAGTCTACAAACATAGCTGGAAACTTGTTATGATTTTGGTTCAAATTCGAAATATCCATTTGTTCAACATCAGAATGAAGCTTCTTCTCAGACTCTTTTGTACTTACTTTATAAGCTTGTAGGAGTTTATCTTTGTTGTTATCTTTGGCTATTTCCGTAGAACGTATTTTTTTTTGAACACCCTTCTTCAAAAGATAAACTTGGTCTACCTACTAAATTTATCTACTAAAATTATCGTTACTGTCTACTACATCGCTCGATGTTGAAGGTTGAGGAAATTCTACGATAAATTTTTTTTTAATCTGCTGTATTTCGATAAAAAACTGATTCTTTTACGAAATACTCTTTTCCATTTTTTCTAAATTTTTGAAGAAAAACAAGTCTTAACTTATCTTTAATAATACTTTCTTGATTCTCAGAAAATGAGTGGGTCAGTTTGAGTTTCGATATGAGTAATTCAAGTTTATCACTCGTTTCATTGTTATCGTCTTATGTTATAGTGCATAGATCATTATATTTTAGTTTAAATAAATCCATTTCAGAAATTTATTATTTCATTTATTATTATTTCAAAGCTCTATCCAATCTATACCAATTTTTTAACCCAAAAATTCGACAACCCTACTAACTTTTAGTCCACACAGTCTATAATTTACAACTGTTAACTCATCAATTTATAAATCCATTAAGCTTTCAAATTGACACGCGGCTAGCAATAAGATGCCCTAAAGCATTTGACAATCAGCTCAAAACAACTAAATACTGGACCCAGAAAGTTAGTGTCGTGGCAGACAGTAAGATGTGGCGAAAACATTTTACAATCAGCTCAAAAAAAGTGATTAACGGAATCAGAAAGTTAGTGTCGTGGCTAGCAATAATAAGCCATGAAAAAATTTGACAATCAGCTCGAAACAAGTGAACAACGGACTCAGAAAGTTAGTGTCTCAACTAGCAATAAGATGCAATGAAAACATTTGACAAACAGCTCGAAACAAGTGAATAATGGACTCAGAAAGTTAGTGTAACGGCTAGCATCCTAACCACATCCCGAAACCACACATCCTAAGCCCACAAAACCCAAACCCACAATCCCCGAGCTGACTTATCCCAAACATACAAACCCAAGCCCGCTAACTTTTTAAGTCCTTCTATCACTTCTTTCGAGCTGATTGTCAAATGTTTTCATGGCATCTTCTTGCTAGCCGCTACACTAACTTTCTGAGTCCGTTATTCACTTGTTTCGAGCTGTTTGTCAAATGTTGTCATGGCATCTTATTGTTAGTCGCGACAATAACTTTCTGAGTCCGTTATTCACTTGTTTCAAGCTGATTAAAAATTTTTTCATGGCATCTTATTGCTAGTCGCGACACTAACTTTCTGAATCCGTCAATCACTTTTTCCGAGCTGCTTGTCAAATGTTTTCGCCACACCTTGCTGTCTGCCACGACACTAACTTTCTGGATACACTATTCAATTGTTTCTGGCTGATTGTTAAATGTGTTGATAATTGTTAAGTGTTGATAATAAATTTCTGAAATGGATTTATTTCAACTAAAATGTAATGTTCAACCAAAATGTATATGGGACGATAAGAAGGAAACGAGTGATAAACTTGAATTACTTATATCTTAACTGAAATTGACCCACTTATTTTCTGAAAATCAAAAAAGTATTATTAAAGATAAGTTAAGACTAGTTTTTCTTTCACAATTTAGAAAAAAAATGGAAATCAGTATCTCGTATAAGAACCAGTTTTTTATCGAAGTACAGCAGTTTAAAAAAAAAGACTTTATCGTAGAATTTGCTCAACCTTCAACATCGAGCGATGTAGTAGACAATAACGATACTACAAATTTAGTAGGGGGTCCACGTTTATCTTTTCAAGAGGGGTGTTCAAAAACCAAAAAAGACGTTCTACGGAACTTGCTATACATCACAACAAATATTAACTCTTACAAGCTTATTAAGTAAGTACAAAAGAATCTGAGAAGAAGCTTCATTCAGATGTTGAACAAACGGATATTTCAAATTTGAATCAAAATAATAACAAACTTCTAGCTATGTTTGTAGACTTAGACCTATCAAAACAAACATACGAAAAATTACAATTTCCCACTAAAGATCCACACGGTAATAACGTATATCCTGATTACAAAATGGTTTCAGAAAAAAAAGGCTTGCTACCCCAAACATGTGAAAACAACAGTATTAGGAGCAAAAGTTCATTTAATTGCATTATTAAATCACACAGCACAAAGAAACCTTAGATGAAAAAGTGGTAAAAAGTTTAGACGGAAAAACATTAACGCTATTAGGTGAATGGCGAATGGATAGAGCATCGGTCGGGGCAACTTCAGGATTCTATTGCCGATCTATAAATTTTATGTTTGTGAACGAAAGTAAAGATGGTGTGATAAAGAATTATGCATTTTACGAATATACGAATATACGAATTACGATTATACGAATATAACAATCTATGTAAGATTTGTTTTATAATATAGCATGATTGATGGAAAAGTGACCCACTACTTGATGGGTCAAAATTCTTCTATTTGCTGCAACATTTGTGGAGTGGGACCTAAGTATGTAAATTTATTGAGTATGTATTACATATTTCTTACAAAATAGATTTCAAAGAAGGGTCAGCATCAGGTGTAAATAAATAGTTAAGAGCGGAGAGAAAAGAAAAAATTCAAAAGAAGTTAAAGAAACAATTACATTTAACAGTTGATGTAGTGAAACAAGGATAAATTCTTGTTGATAAATTTAAAATATGTTGTCATGAATTGTCATGAAACAGCTGAATTATGTGTTGCCAAATACCCATGGTACAAAATTCCACCTACAGTACATAAAGTACTTTTACATGGATGTGCTTTATTGGAACATTTTGATGAACCAGTGAGATGGTTTTCAGAAGAAGCATAAGAATCAAGTAACAAAATATTTCGACAAGCTCGCGCTTCTCACAGCAGAATGAGTAAAAGAGAATTAACTAATGAAGATGTTATGCATTACATGTTAATTTTATCAGATCCATGTATTTAGCTTAAGAGTCTAAGAGCAACTAAAGAACGAAAACACGACGAACTTCCGCAGCGAGTTAAAGTTTTCTTAAAATAATATTTTGTCTATTACAACAGCAAAATGTAAAAACAGCTTAGTGTTTTAGTGGGTATACAATGAAGAGTCACTTTCTTATGAATAAAATTTGGAATTGAGAGTCCCACACAGGGGATAGGAGTCTTGCATGACTACCTATTGTGCATAAAGCATTTCCCCCCTGTTCGGATAAAAAAAAATAAATTAAATAAGTTTCTTCTTCCTTTGGCACAAAGTATTCTATATTAACAGTAACTCACAAAAACAAACAAAAAGACACAACCAAGTTGCCTTAGGTTTTGTAGGCTGGGAGTATTATATTTTGTGGGCGTAGAATTTGTGGTGTTGGATTTTGTGGGATTAGGCTCCGAATATGTAGGCCCTGGAGTTTGTAGGTTTGGGTTTTATGAGTTTTCATTTTGAGGGCTAAGAATAATTGAGCTTGGGGTTTTCGGGTTTGGGTTTTGCGGACTTGAGGTTTGTGGGCCTGGGATATGTGGGGTTTGGTTTTGTGGGATTGGGATTTGTGGGCTTGGGATATTTAGGTTTTAGATATATGGGGTTGGGTTTTGTGGCCTTGTAGTTTGCGGACTGGCGGTTTGTGGTATGTTTTTTGCATTAAAGTTGTAGATATACCCTTCTATATGTATATTTACAAAATAAAATTTTTTTGACTTCTTTGCAGGTGTACGTTAAGGAGGACAGTCTTCTTCTGAGTATTCAAACAAAATTTCATTTGGATCGGCAAAGATTTGTAGCGGCTAGCGAATTTTCTCCATTTTTCTCCTACGCGACGCCACGCCGCACAGTGGTCCGAAACAAGAATTTACTGTTCAAAAAAGTCTACAGCCTTCATTTTTCATTCGATTTACAATTCTTTTTAAATTGACGTTTAATAAATTTTTAAGAAATCTGTGAGACGCGATTTAATTTGGCTTTGTTTATGTTTATTTATTCAACGCAAAGTGTTGAAAGAAGGGCAATTTTGCAGTTTTTTTTTTCTCTTCAGGCACGATTGCCAAATATCACAAAACGTCTTAAATGCATGCGGTGGCACTTCCAGGATACGAATAATTTGCATAAAAATCAACTTGATTGTCATAAACAAATTAAGTCAACGAATAAACAACAAAGCGGTTTCATGTACTGAAATGAATGAACATGAATGAAATATATAAAATTGTTATTGTTATTAACAATTATCATAAAAAAATTAATTGATAAAATTAATAAATTCTTTTTTCAGTTTCATTGCTTGATATGCTCATTGAAGTTGCAAATTCTCATTATCGTTGTCAAAATATGAAAGCCTGGCAAACTTTACCATCCACTATTCTCAATTGCGTTTCAGATTTCACTACGAAAATGCCTGTTGTTGACTTCAGTTCTTTAATTTCTTTCTTGATGAATAAGACCACTGAAATAGTTTGTTCTTTCGTTTCCGGCGAACAATCGTATTACATTAGCCTGCAATACATTGTTGATGAAGGGTGTGAATTTCGCCAGATTAGTGTATTTTCAGTGTCCTTTAAACAAAATTCTAGTAGCACTATCGATACAGTGAATTACATCCATACTTTAATCGTATTATCATAGAACAAGTCCGTTTTCTTGACACTTTCGGAAAATTAATACTGGGGTCTTCAAGTAATCGCGTCGTAGTGTGGTCTATTAGGTATTGAGTGATAATTTTAACACCTCTTTCTGTTACTGTCATCGATTCAGGGTATCATTGTTTTTTTTGTTGAACTAAGTCATAATATGGAGGGAAAATATCAGCGTTTCGTTGTTTTGATTGAATCTGAATGAGCCTGTACTGAGATTTCGACAACTTTACTTCCTCGATCAAAGTTAATGCTTCAATTGCAGTGAACAGTATCAAAGAGTTATCGCTATCTTCTTCCATCTTATTATCAATATCCAAAAGTTCACTTACAGCATTTGCTACATTCTTTCTGCCACTATTTCGTAATTTTCGTAGAAATACCTCCTGCATTTCTACATACAAATAATAATCCGCAATTTCGAATAGTTTCCTTCTTTTCATTGAAATGGAACTTTCTTCAAAATCGCCGGAGTTGGACCTTCCACGATAACAAAGGAAGATCTCAAGATACGATGGTATAATAAATGAATATCAATAAGTATGAATATCAATAAGAAGTAGAACTCTCTTGTGAGTAAATTGATCCTTAGCCATCTGTCGGCAGTCACTGAAGAATTGTCGATGTTCATTTGTTTCTTCGAAATTCTTTTGTTTTTTCGTATTTCTTTTGTTTCTTCGTTATTTTTTCATATTTTATGAGGTTGCATGTACACTTAATGCAAAAAATGTCTTATTGCTTATAACCATGGCAATTGTTATTAATTAACAATGTTCTGTAATTAAACCTCTCCGTTAATGCATTTAGAGACAGACTCGTGTGAAAAAACCAAAGATTCTTTTCGAAAAAGCCAAAATCTTGCTTTTTTAAATCCAATTTGTTTATAAAAATAATTTTTATTATATTTTGACAACTGATTATGAGAATTTGCAACATCTATGAGCATATCAAGAAATGAAACTAAAAAGAGGGTAAATTTTACAGAAAATTAATAATCTATTAATTTTTTATGATAATTGTTTATAACAATAATAATTTCATATATATTTCATACATGTTTACTATTCAACGTTGCCCTAGAGATACAATATAGCAATTTCAGTCAAAAAAAATTTTTTTCGTTTATCAAACCATTCCGTTGTTTATTTGTTGACTTAATTTGGTTATAACAATTAAGTTGATTATTATGAAAATTATTCTTATCCTGGGAGTGCTCGCGCATGGATTTAAGACGTTCTGTGATATTTGACAATCGTCCCTGACGAGAAAAAAAAACAAAAACAAAACCAAATTTAGAAATCGTATCTTACAGATCTCTTAAAGATTTATTTAACTGTAATTTCAAAAAAATTGTAAATCGAATGAAAAATGAAGACTGTTGACTTTTTTGAACAGTAAATTCTTGTTTTGGACCATTGTGTGCCGCGCCGTGATCTCCCGGACGCCGGCGTTGATAGTATCCTCTCCGACGTATTTACCAGGAGCCAAAGTCTCCTGTAATTTAATCCAGGGCAGGTACCCCACCTAACTTAAGTGGTGGAATAAACTTGTTGTTGTTGTTAAGGGGACTAGGAAGGTTTCAAATTTTAAAAAATCGAAATTTTTATTATTTCATATTCGGATAGTGTGATCTATCACAAACATTTTCCCGTTCAGTAAAATTGTGAATTTGCAAAACTTCGCCCGGAAGAGCGAAAAGAGTGAAGCGGGGAACGCTACATCCAGACTGAACTTCCTAGTTCCATGGACTTTGAACGCGTTTTTCTGGAAACAGTGTTTTTCGGGACCTTGTGCATGATATCTTGAGAATGATAAGAGCTATCGACTTCAAATTGAGAGGGCTATTAAAGAACACTATCCCGTATAAATTTAACCTAAAAAACAATTATGTAGCCCATTTGTTTAAACATTATGATAAAGAATAATTCGATTTTTTTGCTGTTTTTCGTTTTTTGAACATCATTTTTTCAGTTTTAATTCGATTTTCAATTTTCGACGTTCAATCTATGAAGACACTTTCTTTAAAGAAACCTAAAAAAGAACTTTTGAAAACTCTTGATCGGTTCACCAGCAATCATGTACATCAGTAGGTCGCGCAGGGAAAATGCAACTTGACATAATTACACAGGCACACAAAGAAAGTGTGCGGAGCCAAGAAAAATACCTATATAGCATTGTAGTATTGATCCAGCATAGTCAAAATCTGCATTGATTCAAATTTTCTGCTTACCAGTTTTTTTTTATTCGAGTTTGAATTTTTAGTTTAGGTCAAATTAAACCA
This sequence comes from Euceroptres primus, assembly GCA_037177015.1. NCBI lineage: Eukaryota > Metazoa > Arthropoda > Insecta > Hymenoptera > Figitidae > Euceroptres > Euceroptres primus. Next base: position 6,492 of record JBAGKK010209854.1, on the reverse strand, counting down.
AGTGGGCCACCATAAATCGAAAGTCACTTTTTTTGCTGTAAAATGAATTTTTTAATAGCCCTTATGTTCAAAAAGATTTCCCCAGGTTTTGGTTGCAAAGAAATTATTTTTGCAAAAGTTATTACCAAGGAAAATTTAGTGTACAACATGATCATCGGTTTTCTCGTAAACGGCTAAACGGATTTTGATGATTCTTATGTTGAAATTTCTGTTTAAAAACGTACATTCCAGAAATATTTCTTCCGAATATGAAAGCATTGAATTTAAAAAAAAAAATCAATTGTTTATAAACAAATTGAACTTTTTTTCTTTATAAAGAAAAATTTTTTGCACGTTATTCTACATGTTTTCCTTGAGAGAAATGCGAAAAGAAATACTATTATAATAGAAACTACTTAGTATTTCTTTTCGCATTTCTCTCCAGAAAAAAATGTAGAATAACGTGCAAAAGAAATTTTCCTTTGAAAGAAAAAAATTTGAATTTGATTATAAACAACTGATATTTTTTAAAATAAAGTCAATGTTTTTAGATTCAGAATTAAGTTTTCATTGTTAATAACATTTGCAAAAAAAATTTGTTTGTGACAAAAACATAGGAAAATCTTTTCGAACATAAGGGCTACTAAAACATTCATTTTACATCGAAAAAAGCGACTTTTGATTTGTGGTGGCCTACTTGGGATAATTTGACATAAACTACTAATTCAAACTCGAATAAAAAAAAAACTGGTGAGCAGAAAATTCCAATCAATGCAGATTTTGACTATACTAGATCAATGCTGCAATGCTATATAGGTCGCTTTTTTTGTCCTAACACTTTTTTTTATTAATAACTTTTTCGTTTTTAAGAATTTTCAACTGATCGAAGCATTTTCTCAATTTATAATAATGTAGTAAATGACGTTGAAAAGGACAGCTATGTAGATTCATTCATATCTCGGCAATCCAAGCATGAAGTTTTCTTGATTTTTGACCGTAGAAACCTTCCGAGTCCCCTTAATAAACGGCCTTTTTTGCCGACTACACCTTCTCTCAGCGTTCCAAATCCCCATTTTCTCTTATAATTGTAACCAATTTCTGGGCAGTTGGTTATACTGTTACTGCGCTATTTTCACAACTTTTCCACCATTTCTCGAATAAATGTCGGGTATTTTCGTACAACTTCGGAGCCAAGGGAGACTGATTTACTGGGCCTCCCCGTTCAGCACCGGATATTCCTGGGATATCCGTAGGGTTTATTTGGTTGTTTTTTGGACGCTTTTGGAATATTCCAATTTCCAACGTAAGCTGTTGTTGGACATTAAAATACTCCAGAAACGTCAAAAAAATATCTAATGATATATTATGCGTATCCCAGGGATTTAGAAATTTCATAATTTTAAGGACATCTCACAAATATCCAAATATCCACAAACATATCCTGGTGTTGTACGGGTCCTTTCTCAAAACTTTATGAAATCTTATCCCTGTAATTAGAATATATGAAACTAATTTCATTTAATGTAAGTTAATATTTTAATTACCTGCATAATGTTGAGAAGAAATAAGAAAGCAAGAAGAGTCAATGCACTGAGAGCAGCTCCATGTCCTTTGCCTCCTCCTTTTGTACTTCTAAAACCAGGGAATAAAGTAAATCATTCGGCGGATTTAACTTTCTGCGCCGTCAAATGACGGTTATCATCAATTCACGTCAATTTTACTAGCTAATTTTACTAATCAATAATAGCATTTATTTGTGTTAGTGAAGTTTAAACGGGCTTAAATATATCAGGGCCGCACGATTTGAGTATCTCAATCACGAAGTAATAATAACGAGTCCGCATACTAGGGATGGGCTATACCAATCCGACAATTGAGTAATGATTACTCGAGTATTTTTCCAATCGATTCTGTGATCCTCGATACGACATTCATTGTTAGTACCGTAAAATTACCAAACTTCGGACACTGCCCCAAACTTCAGACACGAATTTTTCTTTGTTTCCAGATAATTGAATGGGATAAAAGTAACATAAATGAAAAGTCCAAAGCTTGCCATTATGTGAAAAGTTAGTTTTATATTGAAAAATTAGTATAAAACCAAGAATAATAGGTGTCCGGAGTTAGGGCCAGTGACCGAAGCTAGGTGATTCTACGGTATGTCGAAACACTCAGTGTTTCGCTATTTTTTGGTACGGTATCTATCGATCCTTACCGATTCTCTATGTGTAAGGGAAGGACAGAAAAAAACACCTCCTTGTCACTCTTACGCCTACTACTAAGGTAGGCGAAAGTTGCTTAAAACGGGCTAGCTCCTAAATGCTCCTTAATGCTTTTTATTCAGACATCCATTTTTATTGTATTTAATAAAAAGAGTTGATAAACAATAAAGATGCGTGATTCTTAAGACGGGTCCCGTGTAGGCTAGAATAAAGAATTTTTTTAAAGATGTCTTTTCTTTTATTTATATCAGAAAATTCGTATTTTCTAAGAATATTAATTCGTAATATTACAACTTATTTATACAATTATTACTACAAAGAATATTAATTCGTAATATTACAACTTTTTAAAACAGTTTTTTTCTTTTTAACATTGTTAATATTTATTTTATCTTTTTCCTTACTTACCTATTTTACGTATTATAATGTACTTTGCATAAATAATTTCTCATAAAGGTACAGCACATGCCTAAATAATATACTATGAATAAAATTTCCAAATCAAGTGTCTAATAACATGATTTTTATGTGTTTTGAAAAGTGCCCGTCTTAGGAAAAGTACATATTTTTTCAACATCGAAATTTATTTTCTTTTCAAGATTTTTTGAACATTTTAGCTTATGAACTTTGTGAAGGAAACATCAAACTATGATGTTAGTAATCTGCTTTTGCTTCCGAAATTTCTCATAATCGAAAATTTTCGGAAAATATGGAAAGGGGACCGTCTCATGCAACTTTCCCTTATCGGTTGTATCGCATAGACTTTGATATCGATGCTTTTTCGGCTGATACAAGTTCTCGGATCGGATCGACAGTTCTAAAAGTATCGATATTCAAGAATCGATGTGTTTTCTGGTAGATGATCGATTTTCCAAAATCTCGATTTACAGAATCTACTTTTTATTACCGAATCTGCAGTTAATTTCAAATTACATTCTTGGGGACTGTGTTATGTATAACAGAGGGTGGAGAGGGGTTGAAAAAACAGCTAATGCAGTTTGGTTTTGATATAATAGGTCAATAAATGGAGCTAAAGGTAAGTAAAATGATAAACTCTGAAATTAATAATTCTGAGTATAGAGAACTATTCCGTAAATTAAAATAAACATAAATTTAAAATTCTTGTTGTCACGTTTCGCAGTCAAAATACTGAAAGTATTTTGGAATAGGCTTGTTTTAAAAGAATGTTAAAGTCGAAAGCATAATGAGTGAAAACAAACTAGTATTCATGGAGAGGAATAAGCGAGTTTTTCAGTTCGAATTTCTGCTTAAAATGATTTACGTATGGTAAAGAATGATGTATTTATACCTCTTGCTGTGTTGCTTTGACAATAACTGCAATATCACGGAAAAAAGTACAGTGTACAGTTGACTCTTTAAATTGTAATGTGGCCTTTCCTACGCATTTTTCTTAGAAATTTGTTAATCTGAGAAAGTCAAATTGTAACTTCTGCAAGGTGAACCGTCAAGTCAACTGTATGACTTTGTAAGATTCACAAAATTCTAAGAAAAATACATACGTAAGGTCGGGTTACAATTTAGAGAGGAAACTGTTCAATGTACATTTTGCCGTGATTTATCAATGATTCAGTGTCATTAAGTCATTAAGTCATTGATAAATATATAAGACAGTTTCGATTCGTCATTAGAAAATTCACTGTGTGATTCATTTGGGGTTTTTTTGACGCGGATAATTAGTTAATAATTTGACAGTGACAAATATAATAATTTATGTGCCACTACTGTACTTAATGTAATAAAGGGAAGTAAACATCATTGTTTTCCATAAAATATTGAATGTATGCATATGAATATTAATTGCCTTGTTCACAGTACATATCTATAAGTCATACATCTGACAAAAGTGAAATTACCGTAACTACCAATTTGGGCACGCGCAGTTAATTTGATGTAACTTTGGCAATTTTTATTCGATTCATTTAAACCTTTGACACATTGAAGTGGATATATTGAGGTAAATTTAATTGAAATCTAGCTTAAATTGCTCCTGTAACAACACTTTGAATTTTGTATATTTGCAAATTTTGGCTAAAAACCAATTTTTTTTCGTTGAAAACATTATTTTTGAGAAAATAGCTACTATATAAATAGTCAATGTTTGGTGTTTTTCAGGACAAATAAAAATACAAGTATTTGTATTTTTGCATATCGCGAAAAACGGTTTTTTTTGCAATATCTCGTAAACAAAAGCTGATTGAGTAAAATGGTAGTCATTTCTGGATTCAGCAAAATGGCTGTTAACCAGTGTATCAATTGGAGCATCCGCCAAAATAACGTTCTATGAACCAACATTTTAATGTCCATGCTATTTAGTTTTTTTTTTCTCATTTTCTCAGCGGTATAGCGCTGCATTCAGGAAAGATAATATTGACGTTTAAAGAAGATATTTATAGATTGCAACGCCCATGAGGTAAATTAGAAACAAAGATACTGAAAAGTATGAACATAAATTCCTGTGACCAAATAGTGGTTCATAGAAAGTTGTTTTGACGGATGTGTGACGTCCTACCTAGTGAGTCTGATATCTAATTAACCGAACTTGGTCACAGAATTAAAAATCCCTAAAGTTCTTCGATTTAGGTTAGTCTTATAATAAGACTAACCGAGGGACAAAGACAAGCCAAATAAATATAAGAGACGAGATACCCTTAAAAATTAATTTATTACCTAAAATTACAATGGTTTATGAAATGATGTGACTCGACTCTCTGTAATTTGACAGTACTGGCAGCGATCCCTCTTTTCAAGCTGGTCTCTTATCAGATTCTAACCTTGAAATCAAGGAAAACGTTGAGTCAATGAACTCTGAGGAAAGATTTGGATAATAACTTTTAGAAATGAGACTTACCGGACTTATCCGATCTTTTGAGTGCGTTGGTGGTCAGTAGGTTTTTGAATTGGAATCTTTTGAATTTGGAACCCTGGGTAGATGGTCCACAAGATTTGAACCTGTTCGACTCTGGTCCTGAAGAACTTCGGTGTTGAATTGGTGGAACCCGTCTGGCTGAGGTGCCGCTCAGGTTTGATGATGCAATAATCAATCAACACAGGTCGATAATAATCCTCTCCAAGTATGAATTTCACTGATATGAATTTTAACTGATTCGCTTTTACAAACTTCCGGCGCACAGATATTCAGCGTAAGCAGAGTTTTACGACGTTTTTTAAAGAATAAAAATAGACTTGATTCAGACTGACTGTTTGGATCCTAGACCCGCTGCTTATATCCTAAACATGGGCTGGCTTGCCTACTGCCTATACATAGCGTCTTCTCGTTTTGCCTACTTTTTTCATGGTTGCCTACTTTTGTTCATGGTTCTTAGAGTGTTCTTCTGATCGTGTGTAAAGTAACAGGTAGCGAGTCACGATCGCAATAATTACAAATATAAATCAGAAGTCGTATAAATATCAGTCGTCAAATAAAAGGCACCGAGCAGGGTATACTATACTCCAACAATTTCAAATGCATGGGGAAAAGGGCCAGAAAACTTTTGCTCAATCTGTCGCGCGCTCCTTCGACCATAATTCCCAAGCGATATATTTGACCGAATCATTTTCTAAAAGCACTTAGAGAATGTAGAAGATTCAAGTTTTCCGCTGATATTAATCTGAATTTAATCATTGCCACTGTTGATAGTTTAGGATGATTCAAAACCGTAATTTTCACTGAAGATTTCTAGTTTCCAGTCTCTTATTCTCTCACTGTATCTTTTTCTTTCAATTTGTCGGAAGTTAAGAGTTGCTGTGTCTCTTCCTCTTTCACTGGAAAGAAGGAGATACAATCCAAGGTCTGTTTAGGTGCCAGTAGTGAAAGGGATAGGGTCTCAAAGAGAGAGATATGTGATAATAGTGTACCTTTCTCTCTTACTTCCATTCTACGCCTGACGTTTACGCTCGCTTATTCTAACAAGGGTGGTCGGAAAAACCGAAACACGGTTTTCGATGAAATTATAATAAGAGTGATTGTTACTTATAAAAATGCGAACTTTAAGCGAAGGGGGCAAACGTGATTAGCAAAAATGGTTTTAAAATAAGCGAACAACGCTGAATACAATAAAAATTCTATTTATTAATAAAACACTGCGGAATCGAATTTACTAATTTTTTTACACAAATTTCAATTATAGTTAAAGATGTTATTATTTTAGACCTTAATGTATTTAGAAAGTTGGTTATATTATGGCCTTTGGTCAATATAACCAACTTTCTAAATACATTAAGGTCTAAAATAATAACATCTTTAATAACAACACTGGCCAAAAAATCTAAT
>JBAGKK010209751.1:3107-22220 GCA_037177015.1 Euceroptres primus | reverse complement strand
GACATTTGACAAAAACGGGGGGGGGGTCAAATTTTACACAAATCTAATACCTTCTCATATGATGAGAATGTAAAAAATACTTTTGAATCTGTAGCATATGCTATTGCGATCTGCCAAAAGCAGATGCTATAATTTTCAAATAATATGCTCTGGAATTCATAGTATCACTGTTGAATCAAAATCTACTATTTTTCATCAATTTTTACCGTTTTTGAATCAACAATGATACTGTGAATTCTGTAGTATATTATTTTAAATCAATAACATCTGCTTTTGGCAGATCGCAATAACATATGTTGTAGATTCAAAAGTATTTTTTCTTAGTGTAAAATTGATTAATTATAACGTATTATTCCACTAAAGCACTATCAAAGTACACTAATTTGTTAAAGAATTTATTAGGTTAAGAAGAAGCAGCTTGAAGAGATGAATCTTTTTCAACTCGAAGCCGGAAATTCATTTCCTCATAACGTCGTTTGTGGGAACATACAAAAGGCCTAAAATCATTTCAGGGACAAGATCAACGGAACGCCCTAATGATGGCGTTAATGATCGAGGTGGAGTATGATTGGTACCAAATTCCATGACAGGTTTTTAAAAACATTGCGGCCCCGTGTCATAAGTCTAACTTTAACACTTTTTGCCATCTGTCCCTCATGTTCGGCATATGCCACCAGTACCCGCCGTAGCATCGAGAATGATCCAAACAAGTAGGGGTATGCCATAAACTTAGCTAAGAGACCAAAGCAGGACTTGACTTGCGGCTCTTCCTCGCTCTCCGTCTGTCGACAGTCACCTGCTGACGATTCCGGTCAAATCAAAATAATATCACGGGCGGCATATTTTCTTTCCTTTTGTTGGAATAACATCACCAGTTTCTTGATGACTCGCGATGAAAGCTCGAAGATAATGCAGCAGATCGTAAAAAAGATAATCAAGAGTCACCTATTCGAATAGGGCGATACGAGGGTGAATTTTAAAACTCTAGGGTATGGTGTTTCTTTACGTAACAGTTGGAAAATATATTCAAAGAACAGAATATACCGATATTTTTCTAGCAATCCTAAAAACGTATAAGAGAAGCCATGCTACCAAGATAAAAGATCAAGAATAGAAAATAAATATACATAAATATTAAAATATATATCAATATGTGTACCTGCTCCAATGCAAGGAGACGCATAATTTTCCATTGGCTGATTTTGTAATTTAAATTAATTAAAATGAACCGTTTTTAATTTCAATATACATTGAAAGGGCATCAAATTCTAGGTGATTGTCCTGAATTTAACCAACTTGATTTCATTAATTTTAGAAAAGGTTATTCCATAAAAGGTGCAAACACTGTTCATTTCTTTATGAATAACTTTAGAAGTAACTATCAGTGAAGTATAACTTAGATTGGTTTCTAAATAAATTTATAAATCTGGCAAATTAATCTCTTGAAATTCAGGGCAAGAAGTTGAAGTTACACTTTTACAAAGTTTAACTAACATGCAGTCTGCGGTGATGGATTAATATGTTTTTTTGTAAGATTGTCCCAAAACGTCAATTTACAAATTGCAAGTATGGATTCATATCTTCCATTATTTTTAAAGAAAATCTATTCTATAAGTATTTTGCAAGATTCTATCTGTATAATTATAAAATAATAATACCTCTACCTCTATCTATCTAAATTCAAGTCGCATAATTTTTCGAATTCATTTTCAAGTGGATATATTCTTCTGAAACATGCATTCTATTTAACAATATTTATTTTGTAGATTCTTGGTACATTGTTATAAAAAGTTTCAATTGCTTTCGTTGAAGTTTTATACAATTACCGTTACAAAATCAATTTTCAACCAAAAGTTTGAATTTCAAATGTTTCAAAAGTTTCAACAAAATAATTGAATTTTTATCCAAAATGAATGATTTTTCAACTACAGTAATTGAATTTTCAACCAAAAGTAAATTAATTTTCAATCACAGTAATTGAAATTTCAACTACAGTAAATGGATTTTCAATCACAGTAATTCAAGAGTAGTTGAAATTTCAAGAATTTTCTAACAGTGTTAAAGCACTGACATATTATGCAATTATTGATAACAGTTTATTTATACCAAGGGTTTTAGAATAAATTTTTTAAGAATGATTCTTTAGTATTTAACGCTTTATCAGCCGGTACCAAAATTAGCCCATTTATCTTAATTCTACTGATAAATTATGTAGGTCACATCTCTAGATAATTTAAAGATTAATATGTAAACTGAGTATACTGAGATTAAAAGAACATATCAAAAACTGGAATTGGTCAGTTTAATCACTTAAGGTATTTGAATTATTGCTAGCTAACTTTCTAAAAGGCATAGCAGGATAGGCATGTATGTTCTGCCCGCCGGGATCTGGTTGAGATTTTTACAATAGGTTGACATTGTTGTGAGATTAAATTCCCCAAAAGATTATGTCTAAGAAAAATTTTTTACCGGAGTTACGGGGTTAACAAGAAAAATCAAAAACAATTTTTTTCTCGTTGAACTGATTTTGATGAAAAAATATGTTATGGAGTTCAATGGTTCAACGTAAAGAAAAACTTACGGTATTTTCTTTTCGAAAATTAAGGGTTAAAAAAAATTTTCAAAATATTTGTGAATTTTTCTATGGGATGCACTTGAGGCACAATCACCATTTTCTCTCTAAAAAACCTTTAACTACTCTGGAATAACATGTCCGAGTTTCAAAATGATCGAAGGGGTAGAAGTTTAAAAAAATGAAGATCTTGATATTAACCCATACACCTGGGCTTTTGAAATTAACATGGGATTTTACAGAAGGAAAGCTCATTTTTTGAAAAAATGGCAAAGATAACTATTTGTTATCAACTTTTTGCAAATTAAAGTTTAGTCACTTCTTTAGGAATGTTCAACGATTAATTTCTATTAAATAATTTTTAATTATGTAAAATTTATTTTATGTAAAATTCATGCTAAAAATGCGAATTTTGGAATTTTTTCAAAATGAATGATTTTTATTTGAAAAGTGAAAAATTTCAAGTATTTAATAACTAATTTTAAATTGTTTAAACAATTGTTGTTTGATTAAACAATTGTATTTTTCCTATAAATCATGGTTGGTTAGTATCTTTTGGGATTAATGATTAATTATTTTTTGGAATAAATGGCACATTGAATGAGTATTAGGAGTAATATTATTTGCTTAAATCACTTTTCAATTATTTAAACACTTTTCATTTATTTAAATTTTTTTCCCAAAAGTTTTAAAAAGTTATAGTATTTTCTGAAGTCAGGTTATTTTTCTCTTGTGGACATGATGTAGAAGAAATTACCTGAAATAAAAATTATTACCCTTCTTCTTAATTCAATTTAACTGCCTCATTAAGTCCACAAGAAAAAAATAACTGTCCGTAACTTACTGAAAAAAATATTTTAAACCAATGATTATTGTTTAAACAATTGGAGTATAAGTTCTGAAATAAGAGAATACTTAAAAATAAGTGACATTGTGTAAGAGATTAGAAAAAACTAGAATTTTCTTCACCTTTCCGATGGAAAGTTAAAAGTGAATGATTAATAATTGTTTGAACTTTTGCTAAATATCTGAAACACAAAATATTACTAACACTGATTAAGTGTTTCAGATCAGAATCAGTGTTTCATAAATTATTTCAGAAAATACTAACTTTTCATTATTTTTTGCGAAAAAAATTTAAACAAATGAAAATTATTTAAACGATTGAAAAGTATTTTAAACAAAAAAAATTGCTCCCAATACTCATTCAATGTGTTATTTATTCTATAAAACAATAACTTTTATGATTTTTTGCGAAAAAATTTAAACAAATGGAAATTGTTTAAACAATTGGAAAATGTGTTTTGCAAAATATTATTCTCCAAATTCACTTGTGTTATTAATTCCAAAAAATACCAAATTATTATAATTTATAAGGAAAATACAATTTAAACTTAGAAACTTAGAAACACAATTTAAAATTAGAAAATATTCGAAATTTTGTCATTTATTTCCGGACACAATATAAAAGGGGGGGGGGTCAAAATTAAAGGTTATTTGATGGAAATTATTCGTTGTCACTAAACTTTAATTTGCCATTTTTTCGAAAAATAAACTTTTCTTATGTAAAATACTTATGTAAAATTATTATTGGCAAAAATACGCATTTTTTCGAAAACCACAAAAAATGAGGGAAAATAGCGTTCATCTATCATAAAAAAATTTTTGTAATACGGTTTTTGGACTACCCTTAGTGGGCTACATAACGCACGTGACGCGCTCAAAATCTTCATTTTTTAAAACTATGTACTACCCCTCCGATCGTTTTGAAACTCAGACATGTTATTCTAGAGTAGTTAGAGATTTTTTAGGAAGAAAATAGTGATTGTGCCTCAAGTGTTTCCCATAACAAAAATTAAAAAAAAAACTTTGAAAATTTTTTTTGACCCGTAATTTTCGAGAAAAAAAATTCCGTAATTTTTTCTTTACATTGTACCATTGAACCTCATAGCATATTTTTCTTCATCCGGTTTAGCTGTTCTCTAGAAAAAAATTGTTTTTAATTTTTCTTTTTAACCCCATAACTCCCACAAAAAAATTTTCTCGGATATAATCTTCTAGGAAATTTAATCTCATGTCAATGTCAATTTATTGGAAAAATCTCAACCAGATCCCAGCGTGGACAGCACATACATGCTTATCCTGCTATACCCTTTGAAGTCATCATTTCTGACTGATGAAATAGCACCGATTCGTTCACCAAATGATTTAGTAATCATTTTTTACTAATTTTTAGTCAATAATGAGTAATAATAATCAGATCACAGGCAATTCAATTAGTAGAAAAATTCACTACTAGAGTCAAATTCGCAGTACTATGACAAAAGTGAATTAGTAGTAGGGGAAAGTTGCCTAAGACGCCTTTCCATATTTTCCGAAAATGTTCAATTTTAAGGAACTTCAAAATCAAAAGCGATTACTAATATCAAAATTTGATCTTTGCTTTACAAAGTTCATACACTTAAACATTTAAAAAAATTTTTAAAGGCAATAAGTTTCAATGTTGATAAAAAGATGTATTTTTCCCTTCTTAGGAAACCCGGTATCCCTAAGACGGGTACCTTTTAAAAACTATAAAAAATGATGTTATTGAACACTGATCATTGATCAATTTAATTCGTAGCGTATTGTTTAAACATATTCTGTACATTTGTGACAACTTATTTATAATACATTATAAATGTAAAAAAAAACATTATAAAATGTAAAATAGACATTAAATAAGGTCAAACAGAAAATAAATATTAACAAAGATCAAGAACTTAATATTTAAAAAAAGTTGTTAAATTAAGAATTTACTAATCATGAATCAAGAATTAGATTAAGAATTTACTGGTATAAAGTGAATAAACAACATATTTTTCAAAAATTTCTTGTTCATGATCAAAAAGCAATAAAGAGGTTAGGAAACGTACTAATTATGGCGGAAAATTTAAATACCTGACATATTTTCGGTGTACCGTCGGTAACTCAAAGATAGAGCAGCTTACGCTTTTATCTGCAGTTTTCCAGTCTAACCGGGGCCCGTCTTAGGAATTTCACATGTTTACAAGTTTTTAAATATTTTTAATTAACAGCATAGAAATTAATAAAACGTAAGTAACACTTGCAAAGTTTACGAAATTATCTATAAAAAAAAAATAATTTACTCTTTTAAATCATTAGAAGTTATTAAATCACAACTTCTAAAACAGGTAAAATTTCGTTCTCTAATGTACAAAAATAATTCTTCCTTTCTGTTTTCGTTAATTTACTTCCAGTGTGGAAAAGAAACACTTTCAAAATATCTAGAATTCTGCTGAATATGTATCTTCATACATAAGTGATTATTATAATGTTTTCATACAAAAATATTAAGAGTGGCTCGTCTTAGGCAACTTTCCCCTATTTCACTGTGAATTAGTCATTATTGACTGAAAATTAGTAAAAATGGTTAATAAATCATTTAGTGAACAAATCGATGATTAATAGTCATTAGTGTACATTACTTTAAAGGGTATAGCAGGATAAGCATGTATGTGCTGTCCACGCTGGGATCTGGTTGAGATTTTTCCAATAAACTGACATTGACATGAGATTAAATTTCCTACACTGTTAGAAAATTCTTTAAAATTCAAACACTTAGTCATTAGTCAAGAACAACTGATTCAGATTCGGAGATAATAACATCGGATTCTTCAATTATCACTGATCAACAAAAATGACCTATGTCCTCGCTGAATGCGACATATCATTTCCGAAGTACTTTTCAATGCTGAATACGAATCTGGCTTCCGTTTATTGCTATCACATCTAGTTTAATAGATATTTTCAATTAAAATTGGTAATAAAAAATTGTTTAACAATTTTTTTTAAGAGAGAAAATTTTTTTCTGCCCTCAACGTAGATCATTTCGATGCATTTTTTAATGTAGTTTGCGAATATTGTCCTACTTTAGCGATATCTGTAACGATTTTTGAGATATTCTCAAAAAACTGAAAAAGTGCTAAAAATGTACTGAAATTTCAGCGCTCTGTAATTCAGGACATATTTACTTTTTTTATTAAACAATAGGTCGATTTGTTTGTTTTTTTTCATGAAGAATAATTATCTGGAAAAAATTTAAATTCGGATTATCCGTTCCTGAAATATCTTGAAAAATGTGTAACCTTCTTTTCAATTTCCGAAAACTTGTACTAAATGCTGTACTGGGCACCAGATCTTCATTTATTGTAAAAATATTTTTAACTATATTTGTAATTATATTTTTTACCATTACAAAAACTGCTAATTATAATTAACAGTTTTTGTAATTGTAAAAAATATAGTAGCAAGGAGTCTTTGGCAAAACATTTCGAGTCGAATCCGCAAAAAAATGAAGCCTTTTTATGAAAAGAGGTAAAAATGGGCATTTGTTTATAAAAATTGTTTACATAATTAACAGGTTTTGTCACTATGAAAAATATGATAGCAAGGAGGCCCTGAAAGACATTTCTAGTTCATTTCACAAAAAAATTTAGGCCTATTCATGAAAAAATGGTCAAAATGTGCATTTATTTATAAAAATTGTTCACATAATTAACATTTTTTGTAATTACGAAAAATATGACAGCAAGGAGACTGTGGTAAATCATTTCGAGTTAATTGCGCAGAAAAAAAATGAAGCCTATTCATAAAAATTTGGTTAAAGTGTGCATTTGTTTATAAAAATTATTTCAATAATTATTGTTGGAGTCTCATCCGTGATGATCCGATTAAAGAACATGTCCGTTCAAGCAAACATCGAATTTTTAATATGGATAAATGAAGATCTGATGCCCAGTACAGCATTTAGTACCAGTTTTCGGAAATTGAGAAGAAGGGTACACATTTTTCAAGATATTTTAGAAACGGATAATCCGAATTTAAATTTTTCTCTAGATAATTATTCTTCATGAAAAAAACAAACAAATCGACCTATTGTTTAATAAAAAAAAAGTAAATATGTCCTGAATTACAGAGCACTGAAATTTCAGTACATTTTTAGCACTTTTTTCAGTATTTTGAGAATATCTCAAAAACCATTGTAGATATCGCTAAAGTAAGACGAAACTCGAAAACTGCGTTAAAAAACGCATCGAAATGATCTGCGCTGAGGGCGGAAAAAAATTTTCACTCTTAAAAAAAATTGTTAAACAATTTTTTATTAACAATTTTAATTGCAAATATCTATTAAACTAGACGTGATAGCAAAAAACGGAAGCCAGATTCGTATTCAGCATTGAAAAGTACTTCGATAATGATATGTCGCATTCAGCGAGGACATAGGTAATTTTTGTTGATCAGTGTTATCCCATTATTAATTATCCCATTAAAAAAAGTTATTTATAATACTTCATTTTTTTTATTGAACATTATTAAAACATGGATTTCTAGTCAGAATAAAAATCTCATTATTTCATTCGAAAACGAAAGGAAACATGTCACATATCATATTACTAAGCTAACCCTTCCGCTACATTGTTGAGGGTCCGGATTTTCCCAAAAGAATTTAAATCACCGTCCTGAACGACCAACAGTTATATAAATTTCTGTCGCTTTAACCCTCCTGAATTTATACTCTAGAGGGATGGATAAAAGAGAATCAAAGGGGGAACGCAGGGAGGTTACTAATTTATGAACGAAATCTGGAGTAAATGCCCGTTTCCGTGCTCCGCCACGCGTGAAATGACATTTGGCCGAGCATCGTATTCCAGTGCAACCATAAGAGTTAAAACCCGGAGATATCAAGTTCCGGTCACTCAAACCGGAAATAAGCACCTAGCTCATATTCGGTGATATTCATAACTATATGCTCACTTACGTCAAACACACGTCGATATAGGCTCGGTAGTTTAACTGGCTCATAAAAATTAAAAGCTTCCGACATTCGTGTCTGAGTGACGACTTTTTAAGTATGTGTTGTTTCACGCTTTTAGGCTTTTAGGGTATAATGAAGTGTAAGCAATAGGGGAAGAATAAAAGTCTTGGGATTTATTTTAATTTTATCGTTGGGGTAAATTAACAGAGGGGTTGATATTATGCTAATGTTGCATGATGAGGAGATAGGGAGAATCTTGAAAAGTTGTGCCTAATCTTCAATGAATATTACATGTGAGATTTTGATAAAGGATTTTCTCTATATTCCATTTTCTAATTTCATTTCAAGCTCCTCTGGTAAATGAATGTGCAAAATGAAAAATTAACAATTTTTATTATATTGTTTAATAAGTCTAAGTGAACATTAAACAATGTAAAAAAAGTTTTAAAAAACAAAGGATGTAGACTGAGAAATCGTTTTGTTTGATTCAAATAACTAAATTTGTTTGAACATACACATTTAACAATTATAATTATAAAAATATCACATTTAACAATTAAAATGAATCGCTCCTTCTCTATAGGAACTCAACGTTATGCTTTCCTCATTAATAACACATCCGATAAATACCAATTGTGAAAAAAGTGTTCCTGCATAGAGAATTCGATGCAGCAGCAAGTAATCAGTTCTTACCACTTATCAGAGAAGTAATATATAGTCGTTAGACGAAAGAGCTCATTATCAAAATGCTCTTTGATCTTTGAAAGTCTTTAGTAAAAATGCTGCCTTTGCTGTTCTATGTATCGGACAAAAATCGTTCATCACCATCGCTTTTTCTACAGGAGAAGTTTGACTTGAATCTTGACATAACTTCACTTGAAAAAGTTTGACTTCCTCATTTGAAATAATAATACTATTATGAATAATAATATTCATAAAATGAAACATTTAAAGGACTTTTAGAGTGAGTTTGATTGGTGGCTAGCTATTTCGAAACCTTCTCACTCTAAAATTTTGATTCCAACCTTAGTGCAATCAAGACCGACATATAATTAATGTAATCAATTCAGTCTATCATTCGTCTTTTTGGAATCAGAGTAGGTGATTGACCCGAAAACATCGAGACATAATTGGCTAAAAATATTAAGTTCCAACGTCTAATCTCCAACAGGAATAAGCAAAACTCAACGGCGTATCTTCAAATAATAATTCGAGTTCTTCTGGAATCTTGAATGTTTACTTAATTGGCAAAAATGTCCCTGGAGTCGATAATCGAGAAACGACGACAACCTCGCTTAATTATTCTCGTAAAATTTAGATTAATCAAGAACTACATATAAGTGGAGGTGAGAGGGAGAGAGAAAGAAAGAGGAAGAGCGAAGTAAAAAGCTTTTATCAGAGAAGTACTCCGTCTAACAACAACGAAGTCGGTTAAGCGAAAAGTTTAATTTATATCGCGACCTTAGACCTCGCTAAATGGTTCACTACAGATACCAGTGAAGACGTATTGTGGGTTCAAAAATTGCAGAGGTGCGAGATTGTAAACAAAAATATATCGATTATTTCCCTGCAAGGAAAATACATTAATCTTTCATTTTGATATGTGATTTTATCAGTTGAACTGGTCAAAGATTTTTAATGAAATCAATGATACAATGATACGAAGAAGGAACTTCAATGATAAGAAAACAATCACGTATACTTTTTTGAATTCATCAATCTGTAGAACAAATGCTATAAATAATTGATTCGATTGTACAAAGAAAGCTACAAACACTGTTTATGTACTTGAATGACCATACGAAATTTTCAGATGTCGTTTAGGGATGTTAAAACACTATTCAATGATTTACTCTTATATTATGTTGAGACAGTAGAAAAAAGTATGTAGTGCATGAGAAACAGTCTGATTTACAGGTAAACTTAATTTATTAGAATATCAGAGCAGACCTTAACACAATAATTAACAATATAACAATCAAATCATGTTAAATAGAACTGTCAACTTTTGGGTAACAATGTGATGTTGCTCCTCCAGTATCTTGGGCTTGCTCGGCCCAAACAGGAAACTTATCAGTTTCATAAACATACATCCCCCATGTAGGAAACGTAATTAAAAGAACTAGCATACCGTAAATTGATGGTATGCACCCACCTGATATTAAAGATGTTGTTGGAATGTTACCGGTACCAGCTATAATTGCATTTGGCGGTGTGCCAACTGGTAGCCTAAATGCATACGAGCAACTTATTGTTGCTGGTACCATTAAAAACATTGGATGCAGTCGTATTGCTACACTCTGCAGATGAAAGTTTTAAAATTAATTTTATAAGCAGTTAAAATTTTTTATTATTGTAATTAAGTATATATTTTGTAAAAATTTGTGTAAGTCTTACTTACCATTTGGGCAATAACAGGTAATACGATATTAGCAATTCCTACGTTGGATGTAAATTCAGTTATGCTCCCAATGAAAAGGCAAACGACAAACAAAAGGAAAATGTGATTATAATCCTTTAATGGCTTGAGAGCATCTCCTAATCTTACAGAAAGACAGGACGCATTACTTCCTCTTGAAATGGCGAAACCACCACCCAAGAGAAACATCAGTCCCCATGGCATTTTGTTCGCTATAAATTTCCAAGAGATTAATGCTTCTGAAGATCGTTTAGGCCGCTTGGTACCTGACATACGAGTATAATGAAAATGAAAGTTACATTTATTTTAATTCTTATGGGTCATTGCCAAAAAGTTGTGATATTCAAGTCTCGACAGTTTTACACATTTTTATTATTTAATATATTTTATTTGTTTGGACGACTAAGAATCATTTATAATAGAAAAACGAATTTTCTGAACAGTACCAAAGTTTTTTGAATACCACTGGGATGAAGTACTTTCATCGAAGTGGTTTTTGGTAAGGCTTCAAGATTTTAGGTCCCTTTGTTTAGAAATGGGAAATTAAAATATAGTAAAAATGTCCACTCGGTAATCTGTCTCCAAATACAGATTCACAAACTAAAATTGAGAAATAATGTCAACAAAATTTTATAAACGACTGATAATCATACGAGTCATTTGTATTGAGTTAAGGAATCTAAAAATTAAGAATAGAGATAAATATTTTAGATTTGAAGGTGTTTATAAATGTTCAGAAGTCTGTCTCTGAAGTTTCTTGTCCTTTTGATAACCCTCATATTTTAGGTTAAAACTTGAAAAAATCACTTTAAAAGAATTTTTTAAAATCAAAAATTCATTAGTTTTAATCCTACGTTAGTGCTCATATAAGCATAAGCATGATTATTGTTTACGACTTAACAAACGATAAACAATTGTGAACTTTGTCAACATTGTCAACAATTCTGGACCGATTGTTTGAACTATAAATGAGGAAAATAAGTTATTAAGCGTTAAAATTACACACTTTTTTAGTAAGGAAATACAGCAAATTATTTCCTGACTTAATTGAGAAATGTAAAATATTGTTAAACATCAAGCGGGTAAAGAGAAGCAAGATGAAGAAAGAAATCAGTAGTTATAGAAATTTCTGAAATACATGTAATGTCATTAACAGAAAAAAAACTACAAATTTTTTGAGCTCTAAATTGTGTTTGTGACGTTTCGGTCCAGGGTAAGAACTCTTATCAAACACTTTATTCTGTCAAAAAATAAAAAAAATGAACTTTAAAATCATTTCCATAAGTGGAATTCAAATTACAATCAAAATTATAATAAGAAATTGTCGATAAAAAGGATCAAATCTTCATTATGGGGTTACAATCAAGGTTAGATAATCTCTTTTAATTCTGAACAATTGTCATTTCACATAAAAATAACGGTTTTGGTTTCGGTTTCGGTTTTTAAAATATTTTTTTCGGCTTCAGTTTCTAAAAATACACTCAAAAAATATTTGTTTGAAACAAAATTTGTTTGAATCAAACAAATTATAACGTTGATGTGGGGTCAATCAAATGTTTGTTTGATTCAAAAAAATTCTTTATTTGTCTTTATTTATTTGATTTAAATAAATTTTTATTTACATCGAATAAATCTTTTTTTTTAAGTTAAATAAAGTTCTTGTTTGCTTTAAACATGTTTTGTTTTAAATGAAGTAAAGATTTTGTTTTTTAAACTTTAATCAATTTTACAAAAAACTTTTAAAAATTGTCAATTTTGTGTTTGTGAAGTGTTAAGTGTAAGACACTACTTTTTTAAAACCATCTGTTGGGATGCGCGGGATGGGTAATGGCTTTTATATTCAATATGATTGTAGTCTTTATTGTGAGAAAAATCCTTCTACGATATTAGCGTTTTTCTAAGGAACTATTGTATGCGGCTTATAATTGTTTAAATCAAACAAATATTTGTATAAACTCAAATAGATTTATTTTAAGCAAATCCTTTATTTAAGTCAAATAAATTGTATCAAACAAATTATTGATTAGGTAATTATATAAGGTACCGATTAATAAGGTAGTTATTTTTCATTTATTAAAATGAAATAAATATTTTGTTAATTGAAACAAAAAATTTATTTCTTTCAATAATATCTTATTAAACAAATATTTTTGTTTGATTGAGACAAATTTTCTTCTGAGTGTGCCGGTTTTTGCCGGTTTCGGTTCTAAAAATACCGGTTTTTTTCCGTTTTTGGTTTCGGTTTTACTCCCTGATTTATAGTAATGTCCATTTGGTAATCTTTTTTTGAACAATGTTAGGAAAATAAAAATGTAATCCAAAATCTGCAGACACAGTCAACTAGAGCGCGAAAAAATAAATTTTTACAGTATTTAGAAATTCTTGTATCTCTACATATTTCTAAAATAATTTTAAAAATTTATTTTTCTACGTTTATTGAATGTCCACTCGGTAACTTCCTAACATGTAAATTATTTATCCTCACTACAAAAATGATTCTTGATCTCTTAAATTAGTATTTTCTTCCGACTTAGGATTAGAAATAATGGGAAAAAATTCCTTAGCTAGTTCTGAAAAGTTTTATTTTTAAAAAAATCCAAATTTCAAAACTTTTTGGCAACAGCCCTTATATGGGGCTTTTTTTCAAGTGCACCCAGCCCAAAAAATGAATTTCTCCGATCGGGCTCAAATTTACAAAAAGTTTAGTCCTATTACAAGGTATGTACTTCAAAAAAAAAAACTTCATCAGTTTGGTCAAAAACTCGCCGAGGTAGATGAGGTGAAATTTTTGTACTTTGCGCAAAGAGCAGATAAATATCTTTTTATGTATGGCATATAAAAATTTTTGACCCAAACGTTATCGATAGATTTTTTCCCAATCTTTCGAATGAAATAAAAAAAATTTTGAAAAATTCAATATTTAGCCATCGTTTTTGAAAATGAAAAATATTTTTGATTCTTTTTAAGTTCGACCCTTTTTTTTCTTTTTTTTTAAACTAAAAGTAAAGCATGAGATGTTCACTTTCAGACCTTTGTATAGCAAAATGCCGATTTTTGCTGTTTTTGAAAAATTGAATTTTAAGTAACCTAGTAAATTCAAAAAATTTTTCCTGTGCGCGAAAAAAATTCGGAAAATTTTTTACATGTACATTTTTCGATAGCAAATAATATTGTAAAAACAGAAATTCAAAAAAAATTTTTGTTGATTTTATAATTTTTTTTAAATTTTCAAAAATGAAATTTTTTGAATTTGGTTAATTGCGTATTTTTAATGTGTAATTTACATGTGATGTACATAATGTAAGAAGTATATAAATGTTATTTGTACATTAAAAATGCGCAATTAATGTGCATTTTTAATGTGCAATTTACATGTAATGTACATAATATAATAAGCATAAATTTTATTTGGACATTAAAAATGCGCAATTAACCAAATTTTAAAAATTTCATTTTTGAAAATTTTCAAAAAATTCTAAAATCAACAAAAAATTATTTTTTGAATTTCTGTTTTTACAATATTGTTTTTTGTGAAAAACTGTAAATGCAAAAAATTTTCCAAATTTTTTTCGAGCATAGGAAAAATTTTTTGAATTTACCAGATTACTTAAAATTCAATTTTTCAAAAACAACAAAAAACGACATTTTGCTATTCAAGGATCTGAAAGTAAACATCTCAAGCTTTATTTTTAGTTGAAAAAAAAAAGAAAAAAACGGGTCGAACTTAAAAAAAATCAAAAATATTTTTGATTTCAAAAATGATTGAAGGACTAAATTTTTTGTAAATTTGAGCCCGATCGGAGAAATTCATTTTTTTGGCTGGGTACACTTGAGAAATAATGCCCCATATAACTATTACTTTGAATAGAAACTATAATATTCGCGACACTTACTATCTTTGCTGCAGCTATATATAAAAGAAGGATCTCTTGGGATGAGGAACATTAGGATCATGATCATAATTACAGGATTAGAGTCTTTTAGATTCCTATCGTAAAGAAAAAAAGTTTGTCTTTTAAAAATCTTGGAAGAACGAAGAATTGAGATAAAATGACGCGATTACAATAGTTATTTGTGATACAAGTGCGTAAAATAGGTGATTTTACGTACGTGTATCACACACTATTTTTTGCAACACCCATCCGAGAAAGTTGAATCAAACTCACAGAAAACAATAGTACCTGTCACTCGGAAACTGAGAACTAGGCATATGGAAGACTTGAATTTGACTTGATTTTTTTGGGTTCAGGTTCAGCTGTTTCAAGAATCCAAAAGAACGTTGTGTGTCCAGCATCTCGAAATAACGTTGCATATCCGATATTTCAGAATAACTTTGTATATCCAACAACCAACATTCCAAAATGACGTTGTATATCCAACATTCCGGAATAACATTGTATATCTAACAACCAACATCCCGAAATAACGTTGTATATCCAACATTCCGGAAGAACGTTTTACAGCTGATATTCAGGAATAACGTTGTATATCCGGCAAATGACATTCCGGAATAACGTTGTATATCCAGTATTTCGGAAAAACGTTGTGTATTCGGAATTCCGGAATAACGTTGTATATCCAGAAAATGACATGCCAGAATAACGTTGTATATCCAGAATTTCGGAAGAACGTTGTATATCCAATATTCTGGAATAGCTTTGTATATCCAACAACCAACATCCCGAAATAAAGTTGTATATCCAACATTCCGGAAGAACGTTTTATATCCGATATTCCGGAATAACATTGTATATCTAACAACTAACATCCTGAAATAACGTTGTATATCCAACATTCCGGAAGAACGTTTTATATCCGATATTCCGGAATAACGTTGTATATCCAGCAAATAACATTCCGGAAGAACGTTGTATATCCAGCATTTCGGAAGAACGTTGTGTATTAGGAATTCCGGAATAACGTTGTATATACAGCAAATGACATTCCGGAATAACGTTGTAAATCCGATATTCCGGAATAACATTGTATATCTAACAAATAATATTCCGGAATAACGTTGTATATCCAACATTCCGGAAGAACGTTGTATATCCGATATTCCGGAATAAAGTTGTATATCCAAAAACCAACATCCCGAAATAACGTTGTATATCTAACATTCCGGAATAAAGTATATCCAACTTTCCGGAAGGACATTGTCTATCCAACATTCTAGAAGAACGTTGTATGTCCAACATTCTGGATCCATCAACTATATCCTTATACGATGTCGTCACTGTGTAAAGTTTGGTTAACTTTAAAGTTCTCATGCACAGCTGTCAACGATGCGTAAAATAAGATACCAGTGTGTAAAGTGATCACTTTACACACCGGTCCTATAGTTCTAGTGTTTAAAAATATGTCACTTTACGCATCATTTAGTGTACGTAATATTTAACTTTAGAGGTGGGTGTTGCAAAAAATATATTTTTTAATTTCTTACAAATCTGTTAGTAGTTCAGACCAGCCTGGTACAAATCCAGGCTTCCTAAAAATCCAGAGAAAAACGCAAACTGTAAATAGAAATGCTACTGCACACTCATGAAAGGTCAGGGGACCCAAATTTTTCCATTTTTCTTCCATGATCTGAAAATTGATGTGTTACAAATTTTTAGTTAGAGAAGCTACATTTTTTTAAAGGGTAAATTTTTAGTAATTTTGATTGATTTATGTTTACTCTTTGAGCTACTTTTGCTCCCTCAGCGCCAATGCGGGCTTCTTGAGCGTCCTTACTCTTAGGGCGAAGGAGTCCCAAATAAAATATTTGTATGTAAACCCAGGTTATAGAGGAATTGATGATCATTTGCGGAAAAGCCCATATCATCCACCGAGTAAAATCGACACCTTCTTCTGAATTTGGAAATGTAGCTTCAAATATCCCTTTTAATGTTAGATTCGTTCCAGTACCAACTAGAGTTCCTGTTCCACCGAATGTTGCTGAATATGCTGTTGTTAGAAAATATGCCTTTGTCACTTTACTTGGTTTCAGGACCCTTGAAAAAGGAATTAATAAAATTTTATAAAGTTAGTAATTATCAAATAAGTCTATTAAAAATAATTGTCACGAAATATCGAAAAAGTCTTCAAATAGATTTCAATTAGATAAACTGAAAAAAAATTGAAAAAATACTTTCAAAACAGAGAATCTTCATTTTAAATTCAATTGGCTTCGCTTGCTGGATAGCAATAAGAGTCCTGTGTTATTTGAAAGTGCACTCTTACGGTTCTCGATCAGGTTCTTCTTCATCTATTTCGCGAGTATACATTTTTCCTAGCCCCTCCTAAGCAAGAGATATTGAAGTATTATTTTTTAATTCTAGTCTGATGAAATTAAAAATTGTAATAACAGAATGATCAACCCGTTCAAGCTCTTCGAGAATGGCTATGATGATAGGAATCATCATAGCAGTAGCTGCTGTATTTGATATCCACATGGACACGGCGGTAGTTACGAAAATAAGACCACCTAGTAACCTCCGATGACTGCAACCTACGGTTTTCATCACACCGACGGCAATTCTTATATGAAGATTACAGTGTTCAATGGCCAAAGCCATGGTGAGACCTCCTATGAACACCATGATCGTGTCGTTCATGTAACATCTGCAGACATCTTCGCTGGTCATTATGCTCAACATTGGAAACAAAACCACTGGAATGAAGGATGTAACTCCCATCGGAATACAATCCGTCACCCAGTAACCGCCCATTATCAGCACCACGTAACCACATCTCGCCTCCTGAAATCAAGAAAATCGAATTTCATTTTATCAAATGATATCAAAGATCCTTTGCAATCTACAACCTGATTATGGGGCATTATTTCTCAACTGTCCCAACCCAAAAATTGATCGGGCTCAAACTTGAATAAAGTGGAGTCCTATTGGATGGTAGTTTATAGGAAAAAAATTTTGTCGTTGGGATACATATTTACCGATAGGGAGGGGGTGTAATTTTGGAGTTTTGTACGGGTAACATCTATTTCGATGATTTATACCTCTGTTACACTCAGAAGAAAATTTGTTTCAATCAAACAAAAATATTTGTTTGATGTGATGTTATTGAAAGAAAGAAATTTTTTGTTTCAATTAACAAAATACTTATTTCATTTTAATAAATGAATAATAACTACCTTATAATTCGGAACAAATAATTTGTTTGATACAATTTGTTTGACTTAAATAAAGGCTTTGCTTAAATTAAATCTATTTGAGTTTATACAAATATTTGTTTGAATTAAACAAAAATTATAAGCCGCATACAATAGTTCCTTAGAAAAACGCTAATAGCGCAGAAGGATTTTTCTCACAATAAAGTCTGCAATCATACTGAATATAAAGGCGACTGAAATATGTTACAGTACTGCCGTTACGCATCCCGCGCATCCCAACAGATAGTTTTAAAAAATAACACTTCTTAAACACAAAATTGAAAAATTTTAAAGGTTTTTTGTAAAATTGATTAAAGTTTAAAAAATAAAATCTTTACTTCATTTAAAACAAAACATGTTTAAAGCAAACAAGAACTTTATTTAATTTAAACCAAAGATTTATTCGATGTAAATAAAAATTTATTCAAATAAAATAAATAAAGACAAATAAAGAGTTTTTTTTAATCAAACAAACATTTGATTGACCCCATATCAAGGTTATAATTTGTTTGTTTTAAACAAATTTTGTTTGTTTCAAACAAATTTTGTTTGTTTCAAACAAATTTTGTTTGTATCAAACAATTTTTGTTTGAATCAAACAAATATTTTTCTGAGTGTAATATCAATAAAATCAATTTTTCATCTGTACAATTTCGATAGGGTTTTTACTTTTCTTCACGCCCTTTTGATTGATCGTACGCATTTTTTGGAAAAATAAGTATTTGACCTTCAAAAATCAAAATCAAAAATAAATTTGAGTGTTTTTAGAGTTTAGGTTATTTTTTTTTCTTTTTATCTAGAAAGAAAGCTTAAATAGGTTGTTGTCTTTAAACACCTATAGGTTTAAAAATGGACAAATTGTTATTTATTTTTGAAAGTAAGTGTTATGTAAGTTTTTTCGGTTATCATTTTTTTCAATCATTTATGACTCATTTAAAATCAACAAAAACAAAGGTTCCCACTACAATTCGGTAGGGTTTTTCATGCATAAGCATTTATTTTTGAAAATAAACATATGTAAGTTTTATCGGTTATCATTTTTTTCAATCATTTATGACTCATTTAAAATCAATAAAGAGAAAGGTTCCCACTACAATTCGGTAGGGTTTTTCATGCATAAGCATTTATTTTTGAAAATAAGCGTTATGTAAGTT
>JBAGKK010209648.1:0-22225 GCA_037177015.1 Euceroptres primus | reverse complement strand
AGTCTACAAAAGATTACCGAAATTTTCTCAAATTCTTTAGAATCTTCAAAACTTATTTGAAATCTGTAAAAATTCTCCAAAATATTCTAGACTGATTTAGAATCTACAATCATTTAGATTTTTCTGAATTCTTCCATAATCTTTTAAAACCTTTTGGATTTTCAATAAATCATTTTATTCATCTATTATAATCTTACACAATCTTAAAGAATTCAGGGTGCCTAGCGGACCGAAATCGGGAAAAACTGGGAGAAGCCCGGGAATTTGGTTTTACCGGGAGAAAACCGGGAAAACCCCGGGAATTTTATTTCAGATCGGGAATTTTTTAATTCAATGGTGAAATCTACTTATTTCCCCTTTATTTACACCTATTTGAAAGGGGGAAAAAATAAATTATGAAAATAAAAATGAACATTAACTTTATTTTTGCAAAAATGTAAAAACAGTGTGTAATTTAATGTTTGAGACAGGGAAAAAATGTTAATGTGTTTATTTCGTGAGAAATTAAAAGTTGTCTAGGATAATACGAAGGATAATATATACGTTTATATCCATATTTTTCAGTTTCGACCTTTTGTTAATTTTATATGTATTTTTTTCGTGTGAAAGGTCCGATTAATAAAAACATCTCTTAGTATTGATAAATTCCGAAACATTGCCTAACAATTCTAAAAGATATTTTTATTAATTGGACCTTTCACACGAAGAAAATACATATAATATATACGTTATTGCAAATAAAAAATGTAAAATTGGTCCGGAAAATGAAAAATTTGGTCGGGAAAAATCCGGAAAAAACCCGGGAATTTAAAATGGCCTGATCGCTAAACACCCTGGAATTCTTAATACAATCTTAAATAATTCTGAAAAATTCTTTCATATTCTACAGAGTATACTAGTATGTTCCAGAATCTTCTAAAATCTTCTAAAATCTTCTGATCTCTTCCATGATCTTCTAAAATCTTCTAAGATCGTCAAGAATATTCTGAAATGCACTTGAAGTTTTGAACGTTCAAATGAACGGACTTTTTTTCATAACTCAAATTTATCTTGAAATATCGTTCAGTCTAGAAAATAAAAAGAAATATCATGAGCTTCTTTATTATTACATTAGTTTCTATATTAATAAACAAATTTTTTAGAACAAATTTGAATTTAAAACGAAATCAAATAAAGAATTCGTTCATTTGAACTTTCAGAACTTCAAGCAAATTATTCTGAAGTGTATTATAGACTTTCCAGAATTCTGCAGAATCCTTTAGAACCCTCTCAAAAGACTAATAATCTTGAAGAATCTTCTAGACAGTTTTCAGAATCTTCCTAAAATTCTGTAGACTTTTTGAGTCTTCAAAAAAAGTCTGAAAGAGACTAGAAGATTTTAGAATTCTATAGAAGATTTTAGAACAATCAGAAATTCTAAAACACAAAGATTTTAAAACACCCAGAAATCTAGATTGTAAAAAATTTTTTTGAAATTTTAAAAGATTAAATGAATATAAAAGTTTATGGAAAACTAAAAATATTCTATAAGATTTTAAAAGTTTTTTAAAAAGTCCGAAAGTATGAAGGATTTAAAAAAATTCTAGAGCACGCCAAACGTTCTGAAAGCTTAGAAATTTCAGGAGTGTTTTATTAGATTCTGAACAAGAATCTAAGATTTTTGAGGATTTTTCTAGAATTTTTTTACCTGGAAAAACCTAGAAAATTCCTTGAATTTCACTCATACTCCTGGAATTCTTATCACTCTAAATTTGAATGAGTATTTTTCTTCAAATGACAGGCTTGCTACATCAGGTCAGAGAATTCTGGAAAGTCAGGGAATTTAAAAATGGTCAGGGAAAATCAGCGAAAGTCAGGGAAAACTTTTAAAGAGTCATAAAAATTTGTTTGAACAGGCTTATAAAATCATAAACCAGAATAAAATAACATGAAATACCCGAAAAACGGTTTTGGAGCATGTCTTCAAATACGCGAGGCGCACTTTAGAATCAAGTAGTGAATGTAAACTAAACTGTTTTTAAATTAATGATTAATGTTCTTTAAAAATAACTTTAACTGTACAATTTTCAGCTTTAATATTTTAATTTAACTACAATATACATAACAATATATATTAAAATATGGGTATCTTCAAAAATTTTGTGAAGGTTACGACAATAGATATATTGCTATAGTTGAACTGTTATGATTAATTTTCTGGGTCCGAGTTTGTGATAAAATTGAAGAAAAAACCTCTTGCTACTCATATCATCAAAGTTTTATGAGTAAAAGTATGTAATTATGTACTTTGAAAACCACAAAAAGTGCAAGGAAAACTTAGTACCCGTTTAATAAAATTTTGCGAAAAAAAATGATTTAAAAGATGATTTTATGAAAAAAATGATTTTGTTTTGGTCGTGCAAGTAACAAAATGATAAAGTAACAAAAATTTGATGAATTTGAAAAATTAATTTTTTTATCAACCCCTTGACTGCTGACTCAATTTCAAGAAACATGCCCAGACTGCTGAAAATTCAAAATTGCAGTTCAAACTCCTAATGGGGATTTTCTGAATGTGGGTTGAGAACTGATCAAGAAAATGTATGTCAATCAATATTTTCCTTTTTTTATAAACAATTTAGTGAACAAATCTGTCATAGCGTATTTTTGAAATTAAAAGTTTTTTTTATTAATAACATAAGTGAAAAAAATTTTGACTTTTGAAGTGTACCGGCTTTTAGCAAATACTTGGAATTATTCAAAAATACCTAAAAAACATGAAGCAACTATCCAAAAAAGATGTAAAATAGCGACGCAAATTTTTAAAACTTTATTGAATTTGTTATAAACAAATAAGTGAATGAAAATGGTTTCGTGGGGTTTGGCAGCGATTTGTCACTTGATTCGCACTAAATTTGAACAATTTGTGGACAAAAAGAGTTCTTTAGTGGAATTAATAAAAGTTCATAAATAATTTCTTACTTCATAAGCAATTTTTTTAAACAATTATCTTTATCTGGTATTTATGATGGAATTAATATAGGTTTCCTACGAAATCGATGATATATTACCTGGAAATGAAACCTAAGTATCATATTTGGTCATCCAATAAAAATAGATAATTGTTTAAACAATCTTAATCAACAAATGCACTATTTGGCTATTTTTTGACGTACAAACTTGGTTCTTTTGAAGCAATCAACTGTTGTAATTTATTGTTAGAATGCTAGTCAGTAGCAAAAAATGGTCATAAATTGAAAACTTGTGAACAGTCAAACTTATAAAGTGAACAGTCAAAATTATAAACAATTTTTTAATTTATTAAGGCCCATGGGTAGATAAATGAACATACCAGGAAAGTTTATATTGGGATGAGAGCATTTGATCAACAGATAATTTTTTATGGTATAAAATCTGATTTCTTAATTACTTAAACAAAAATTGTTTTACTTTGTTTAAATGTGTAAGTTACGGAAAAACTGATTACGCTATTCAATTCTACGAGAAAAATGACAAAGTCCATGCGTTAGACAATTTTTTTCATCACCTAATTTGTTATGTAATATTAATAAACCCTAAAGCAGGTGTCATTCTATGTAATTGTTTATTTATATTACATAACAAATTTGGTTAAAAAAAACTGTTAACACATGGACTTTATGTAATTTTTTCTGTAGAATCCAATTGCGCAGTCAGCTTTTCCGTAACTCACATGTGTAAACAAATTGTTTAAACAATTGAAAAATAATATTTTTTTCATAAAAAGTTATCTTTTGAACAAATGCTCCCATCTCAATATTACCTTTTTTGGTATGTCCACTGGTCTACCGATGGGCCTTAATAGATTAAAAAATATAATTTAATTGCTCATTTACAATTTTTGCAATTTATGACCACTTTTCATTAATGATTACTATTCTAATAATAAATCACAACGATTTTAGTACAAAATAATTTTTTTCTACAACACACTGATACATTGGAGTGTCTCTTTAAATAAATTGTTTAAATCAATTAAATAAAATGTTGTATAAAATCTTTATGTTCTTTAAGTCTACCTTCATTAATTTTGATCAACAAAAAGTTTATTTAAGTAAGTTTTTCAGAGAGAAAATATAATATTGTTGAAAGAGTTTTTTTCAAGCACTTTTTGTTTAAATTATAACCACACAGAATGAAATTAAAAAATCAAACCTGAAGTCGTTCTAAAACATATAATGCTCAACATTTCTAAAAAAAATCATCAAATTCGGTTAAGAATTGCAGTCTGTAGTGGATCATGAAAAGTAAATTCCTTATCCAGACATTGGAACATTAGAACAGATCATCATTAGATCCCTTGAAAGAAGTTTCAAAATGTTGCCAAAAGTTGCGAAATTTGAAAAAATGCAGTTACATATATTATAAATATATTATTATATTTATATATATATATTACCATTTTACTCAGTTATTTTACTAAGAAATTAGTAAGAAATTACCTAGTCCTTTTAATTCCTAATTAAAATAACTAGGAAAAATGGTAATAGTATAAATAACTGCTTTTCCTAGTTTGACCTATTCTATAATGGTTACCATAATTAAGAAAATAGTTATAAATATTAATTACATATTTTCAATTACGCTACTTTTTTACTTCACTTTCATTTTCACTTTCACTAACAGCTTCAATTGTTTTGATTGTTTATCTACAGTTCCCTTCAATTGTTTTTTTAAAATAAAAATGCAAGTGAAAGTGTACATGAAAATACGTAATTGACCCCCAGGTAGATGTTACCATTTTTGCTGGTAATTCACTGAGTAGTATTCCTAGTCAAACATTTACCAGGAATTTTAGCGAAGAATGCGTTTGAAATTTATACAAAAAACAAAAAAATGTTTTTTTAAATGATAATTTATATAAAATAAATAAAAAATTATTTTTCTTGTGAATAAAGAAGAAAGAAAGCATATGATATAAAAAGATTGTGTATGCGAGATAAAATGCCAGTGTTTTTGCCACGAAATAATCAAAATTGATAAGTTTAGTTAGATTATACTTATTATACTATTATCCAAAATTAATTATCAATCCCAGAGACTCTTGAGCCACGTGAACCAAATAATTATCCTGTTATCGTAACTTCTACTGAACTGATTCTTTGTTTATACATCGACGTCGCTGACACAGCAACCGGCTGACTAAAACTACCTTTACTGTGAGCTTCATTGTGTACACTAAAAAAGGTGATCGTTCTATCAATGTATGTATTTATAGATAAAGGACGGTTTTTTATAATCTCATCACACGAGAAAGTATACAATTTGTGAAACATTGTGTTTACAATTAATATTAATACTAATTAATAATTTTACAAAAATTAAAAAATAGCTTAAATTTTAATAAAATTCATTAGTTCGTAATACGGAAAATATATTAGTTAAATGCTTTTAATTCTTCGAAAACTTTTATTTATGCAAATTATATTGTAGAAACCTACAATTTCTCATTAATGATTAAATAAGCATGATCCTTTATCACGACAAAAATTAAACGTAAACTTTTAATAAATATTATCTGACCAAGTAAAATATTCAAGATTGTTTTGCAACTTAAGGAGTTACCCCCTACTTGTAAGGCCAGAAAAAAACGATTTCTTTTGGATTTTTTTTCTAAAAACGTGTGCATATATTTTTATATAAGTTTCTTTGCTTAATAAAGTAATATCTAAAGACTATTTCGTACAATGTTCATGTAAAAATAATTAGGTATTAAAAAATTACAGTCCATGCCGAGGAATACCTTTTTTAAAAAAATGTTTTGTAGTGAGTACTCCTGCTTAGAACTGGATCATTTGAAATTAAAAATGTAAAATAATTTAGTTAATACGTTAGTTTATCTAGTTTTTAATTGGAGCATTTGAGCAAAAATTAATTTGAGACAAAATGGCGGACGTTGAAAGTGAAGTGACCGATTTTCAAAATGACACACTTCACTTTCAACGTCCGCCATTTTGTCCCAAATTAATTTTTTCTCTAATGCTTCTATTAAAGACCAGATAAACTAATATATCAACTAAATTATTTTCTATTTTTGAATTTAAATGATCCAGTTCTAAGCAGGAGTGCTCATCGCAAAACATGTTTTTTAAAAAGGCATTTCTCGGCATGGACTGTAACTTTTTAATAATTAATTATTTTTACATGAACATTGTACGAAATAGTCTTTAGATATTACTTTATTAAACAAAGAAAACATATAAAAAATATGCACACGTTTTTTCAAAAAAAAATCCAAAATAAATAGCTTTTTTCTGGGCTTACAACTTACGAAAAAATATAAATTAATTCTACTCACCAATTAAATGAATTTGGAATCCCAATCCCAATTCCCTAATTGGGATTGGGATTTCAAATTCATTTAATTGGTGAGTAGAATTAATTTATATTTTAGGGGTATATTTTCTATCCTTTGATCTAGAAATTGGTCGATTCTTATTAAAATTAATAACTTCCCTACATTTATAAGATTTTTAAACACTAAATTGCCAAAATGGTAAGGTTCTCTTGAACAAATCTAATATTTTCAATGATAATATGAAATAATAATATGATATTATTATTCATATTGTTTTCATATGATTATTATATTATTATTTATTATTATTTTCATATTATTATTCATATTATTATTAATAAAATAATAATATGAAATGTCAGGACATCTTCATATTGTCATTTTTGTATACAATTAAAATTAATTCATTTTTAACTTTTTGGCTTCAAGTCTTTGGGTTTGTGTCATGGCACGAAAGAAAGTATAAATTAAAACTAAAATCACTCTCAATACTAATAAATAATAATACAATAATAATACTTATAAATAATAATACAATAATAATATCAGAAGTTTGATTATTAATAAAAAATTTTAATTACTGCTTGTATAAATAAATATTTTTTAAACATCAAAATAATTCAACCACATGTATTTTGTTAATTATTAAATATTATTGTTCTAGAAATGTATAATGGAATTCTATTTTCAGAATTTGTAAAATAAATTTTACATTTTATATTTTAACTCAATTTGATATTTTTTTAAAATTCCCTTATTTTACAGAAAAGAATTTTTAATAAATAAATAAATTAATAATTTAGTTAACTTTGCAATTTTTAATTCTGTTAGAATTGTATTTGAGTCCGATTTATTAATAATGCTCATAAATTTTTTCTAACGTTTAATTTCTATTTATTTATTTTTATAAATTATTTTTTACTATATGTTTAAATGATACTTATATTTTCATTTTACCTGCAGAATTTAAGATAAAAATATATCGACCGAAAAAAAATGAAAATCATAAAGGTTTAAACTCATCAGCCAGGTAATCCAAATGATTAAATTAATATGCAGTGTAAAAACTTTTATTTTAGTAATTTAATTTATCAGTCACTTCCTGTATCAGATATAGATTTGAAGAAATAGTGGCCTACTGGTGGGAATCCCCGAAACTACGGTGAACCCCACAATTGTATTGGTAACACTGCAGAAACAGAAAAATTTTTTAAACACGGTTACCAATTGTCGATAACAGAGACCACTGTCGGTAGTGTAGAGATTTTAAGTTCAGAATTTTAGATGTCACTTCTATCAGAGAAAAACTGAACGCAACCATTCTAGGTGTGACGGTCAGCTGATTCGTGGAAAATACAGCAGCAGTTTTAGAAGTGATTTGTCTTTTCAAAAATATTGTACATTTTTTAAAATAAAAGCCTTTTTAAAAAAATGGCACTACACTCTGCTGGAAAGGGAAAGCTCCTGGCTGTCATAGGAGACGAAGTAAGCAAATTAATACCAATATTCATTTTTTTTGCTCCACAATGAATTTTTGATTTTTACATCAGAATTTTGGATTTTATAAAATT
Organism: Euceroptres primus; assembly: GCA_037177015.1. Classification (NCBI taxonomy): domain Eukaryota; kingdom Metazoa; phylum Arthropoda; class Insecta; order Hymenoptera; family Figitidae; genus Euceroptres; species Euceroptres primus. The sequence goes on along the minus strand of JBAGKK010209648.1, from coordinate 14,338 downwards.
TTCTTTCAGGACACTTGCGTGGGATTCTTGTTGGGAGGAGTGGGAGAAATTAACAAAAATCGTCAACCTAATTTCATGGTTGTTGACAAAAGTAAGTCTTTCTATCCTGATAATAAGAACCTTTTTACTTTTTAAACGACTTGTAGTTTTTTTTTTCTAAAATAAATATAATTAAGAAATAAACATTTAATTGTTGTGTGATGTTCTTTTATGTTCAGATACAGCAGTTGGAGAAATTGAGGAAACATTCAAACGATTCATTAAACGCGATGATATTGATATAATCCTTATAAATCAGAATGTAAGTATTTTTTATTATAGTGCATCACGCCTAGCCTCGATTAAGTTCAACCTAAAAATGCTTACACATCTAGTTTCTCTTTTGTACGTGTTTCGGTGACGCTCTCTGGTTATTTTAAGCCCAGAAAGAAAAAAATGGTACTACGTGTTTTTTAGAAAAAAGAATTTTTCATTTTTAAGAATGAAAAATCTCATTTTTCTCGAAAACTACGCAAAATATGAATGGTAGTTCATAGTTATATGGATAGTAGTTCATAGTAGTTCAGATTTTTATCTTGTGTATTTTAACAAATTTTCCCAAAAAAAGAAATAGAGAAAATCGATAAAAGCGACTAAAATACAATTGACTTTAACGAACTTCAATATTTTATTTTTAAAAACGTCAGAAATAAATTTTTGTTAATACAATTTATTTTTATAATTTTAGATTGCAGAGATGATTCGACACGTGATAGACAGTCACATTCAGCCTATCCCTTCAGTATTAGAAATTCCAAGTAAAGATCATCCATACGATGCCAGCAAAGACTCCATATTACGACGAGCCAAGGTAATTTTTCATATTTATTACATTAACCCTATATATAATAATCTAACATATTACTGTTAGAAAACACTCTTACTTTTCCCATTTTATCTCCAAAGAAATTCATAAATTATTACTACACTTTTAATACACAATTATGTTCTTTGATATTCTCACTTTTTAAATATTTTCATTTTTCACAAGATCTTAATTAATTTAAGGAAAATTGTCTGTTTATATTTGTCATGTAGGAAGCACTAAAACTTTTGATGTCCTTAATAAAACACTAACTTTAACTCATATAATTTTTTTGCCTTCTAGGGAATGTTCAATCCGGAAGATATTCACTGATCTTAAATTAAATTTGCACTGGATGCTGCATTGTACAAGATGTATTGTAAAATAAGAGTGTTTACCCTTTAGTGTACTATGTATTAGGCTCATTTTCAAATATTAATATCATGTTGCTGTACAGTATTGTTGGAAATAGAACATTCCAGTCGAAAAAAATGGTTAAAAAATTCCTTGCTTTTGTCACAGCAATGAATTTTCTGTGAAAATGAAACCACATATTAAATCAGGTGATTAAAAAGTCATTAATTTTGTCTCCATCATTTATTGACAAAGTTTTATGACACGTATCAAACTTACTTTTATTCCCTTCGTAAAAAAACATACGCCGTTCATGTCCTTATTTTTTATGCCGAAAAAAAAAGGTAAATTTGTTTTGCTTGAGAATTTTCTGAGCTGATAACGTATTCATTCTTTAGGCGTTTTTTTTAATTAGTGGCGAAAAAAATCTCGCAAAATTCGCAAATCATAAATAATAAATCAATATAAACATAAACTAGTTCGAATGAAAAAGTATCTGTTAAATACTTTTCTTCTTAAACTTATATGCACTCAGCTAATACCGTTATTTTAAACAATCTTAATTTTAAACTCATTCCACGCTCGTAGAATCACTTCATGCAAACTAAGATTTCTTTGGCTCTATCATCCTCACCTCACAGACATAACAAAAAACATCGATAGCTTTTGTTTTTAATTTTTAGATTGATGAATTATGAGAGAATCGTACAAAATTTGTATACATTTCAACCTTTTCTATCATTCACTACTCGAGTATCTACTCGGAAGCTTTTAAACTTCCTTGTGTTTTCTGATTTAAGAAAATATAAAATAGTATAACATTTCTTCAGATTTTTCTCTCGCGAAGACAATTTCCTATTTGGTAACTCTAATCACATGATCTGATAAAAAATTAAATTTAAATACTTTAACGCACTTTTGTTTTTTAGGAAACTATGAAACTCAAATAAATACATAATTTACTCAAAGCTCTTGTCCTCTTAAAAATATAAGAGACTATCTTTGATAAAGATTAATGATAATATAAATTAAATTTCCCCCTCCTTTTTTTTTTAAATTACTGAATTTCAAGGTACTTGAGCAGTCGAAGTAAGTATAAGTATAAAAGATTTTCTCGCACTCATTTCGAATTGGTAAAGTGATTGAAAATCGAAAGTGAATTCATATCTCAGTCATAAATATTCGCAGATATTCACATTTGCAACGAAAAAAAACTCCTACTTCACTTCAACACAAATTATCTATAACTTTCATTAAGTTTGTGCGGTTCGTTGCTCGAATGAGCTTCCAGAATCTTTGAAATCCCAAATTCTTTGAGATTCCTTAAGTTTATACTTAAAGAAGCATTCTTTAAGTTTCAAACATTCATTATTTGTCATTCTATCAATGGAAAGCACGATTTTTCCTCTTGTGCATATACGAGTGCAACTCACAGTTAAAGTTATAAAATAATAGCAAAAGAAAACAAAAAGACTCAAGATTTTGAAGTAGAAATAAAAATTCTTACATCTGTCAACCAGAATTCTAGTTGAGATTTCTTCTCCATCCTGAGTTGAAAATAAGTCATTGATGCATCATAGTTCTAATTTTGACATTGACCCTTGCCCACTTAACGATTCGATCTTATTGTCTAGACAGTCTGTAACGATTTTACTTTCTTCATGATTGAAAATTAATCAGGCTACGTCAATCGTTATGTTCTTCTCTCGCTGACATGAATAGCTTCTGCACCGCGTGAGTTAATTTGGCTGAAAAAAATTAAAAAGCACTTTAGACTTTAAATAATGTAAATTAAATCTAATTACAATAATTCTACGGATTTAATACTGAGAAGAATAATAAAAATAATATACTCACTATTGAACTTTACGAACTTGACTGGCTTATTTTTCCAACAAACGCCGATCAAATAGGCAGGAATACCTGACAAGGTAATCAGCGCACCCATTCCGACTTCGAAAGGTCGTTCGTAACATGGAACGATCACTAAAAATGCGCAAATTGCAACAAACAGAATGGGAATCCAGAGAGAAATCTGAAAACCAAAAAAACTGAATAATGCAAACAAACATTTGAATCGTTAATACAGAAAAATAATTCGAATGAAGGTTTACCTTGATTGGTCGAAGCATTTTTGGTCTTTTATACCTCAACCAAAGAATTCCAGCAACAGAGAGCATTATAAAGAACGATTCCACAATGGTACAATACGTGATAAGTACATCCAGCTTATTCGTGCATAGCATAATCAGAGATAAGATGCACTGAAAAGTTAATTTAAATTTTAATAAGCTGAATAAAATTTAATAATAAAACCCCTGTCAATTTTTTTTACCATAAAGACTAAAGCAGGTGTTGGCGTGTATTTGTCGACATTGATATGACTCAGCATCGATGGAAAGTGTCCATTTCGAGCACCTACGAAGCACATTCTCGATGAGGTCATGATATGAACGCTTAAACCTCCGAAAGCCGATACAGCCACCATGAACGGAATTGTCCATGACATTACTCCAAGAATCTTATCTCCAAAAGTCTAATGAGCGTAAATTAGATTTCAATACATCATTATGGAATTGTGCTTCAATTCATTGAGAACAGTTATAAATAGAGTAATTCAATCCCACTTCGTTGTAGATACTTACAACTGCAATTGCATTGGACTGCATCATTGTGTATGGCGACAATACAGCCAGATATGCTATGTTCGTTAATACGTAGATCAATGTTACCAGGGGCAACGAAATATAAATCGCACGTGGCAAATTTCTGCAAGAGTAAAAAACGTCGACAATCAATGAGGATAAATTTAGACCGTTATTTTTTCAATTTACTGATCTAATAATTACTTGCTCATTCAGAGATGACATGGAAGTTAATTCAATACTGAATGAAACGCGTCTTTAACAATCAATGAAATGTCTATAGATCACGTTTCTATTCTCGATTTTCGCTTTAATGGTACGGACTTAAAATAATTACAAATTGATTTCCCTTTTTAATAAAAAGTTACTCACACATAAGGATTCCTCAGTTCTTCAGTCATAAAATTTAAATAATTCCAGCCAGAGTACGAAAATATGCCCAAGTAGAATCCAATAGCAATTTTGCCAGGATCGGAATTAGTATTTTTCATTGGCTCTTGGAAACTTTCGTAGTGTCCTGCAGGAGATTTTATATTACTTCTGGAGGTTTACATAAAACTTGTGTGTACCGAAATCGGATATTAGAGGAGACGTACCCATTAGAAGCCAAATAAAGCCAGAGATAATGATTAAGGCTACAGCTGCGATTTTAGCAAACATGAAAAAATTTTGCATCTTCGAAGTTTCCTTAACGCCGTAGCAATTGAGGAAAGTTAAGAAACCTGGAAAGAATAAGAGATGAGAGATTCTGCAAAATATTTTGTGTGTCGACAAGTCTTATTTTTTGACTTATTTCTTACAAATCACAACAGCTGCAATTAATCTTTCGGCATCTGCGGGAACATCACAGTTATGGAAAAAAGGTTCCAGAATGTATTTAGCCACTGTCAAGGCCATGATGGCATTCGTGGTTGGTCTGTAACAATACGATTGCGTAATCAGTTTGATTCGATTAAGTAGCCGACAATTGTTGTTGAAATTCTCGAGGATTCTTAAAGAGTTTCTGTCTCTAGATTCTTTCTGATTGTTTAAATAATTATATGAATTGAAAGATAAACTCTATTTGAAAAGAGGTAAAGAAACAATAAAAATACTTTCTACGTACACGAAGATTATGTTAGCTGCCCATAGATATAAAAATGCTGGCAAATTTCCAAAAGCTTCGTGAATGTAGGCATAATCTCCACCACTTCGTGGAATGCTCGTTCCTAATTCAGTGTAGCACAAGGCACCAATCATTGAAAGTAATCCACACAGCACCCAAACAATTAGCGACAGTCCTACACTTCCTACTTCCCTTATTACTTCCTTTGGTGATATAAAGATACCTGGAAAAAGAAAAATTTTATTTAACTTTTTCCAACTGTAAGATAGTCGAGAAATTTTTATTTAGCCCAGAGAATAATTAATTAATTAGTCTGAAACTGAGATTCATTTTTAATATTGAGGTGTGAATATATTGAGGTCTGATAATATTGAGGTGTAAAATATGTAGAATATCTAAAGAATGTAAAAGGGTTCTTACCTGATCCAAGAATGATACCCAAAATAATAGCAACACCTTCCAGCAGACCGAGTTGTTTTTTCATTTGTACTTTGTCTGCGGAATCATTTGTTCCAGTATGAATTTCATTGCCACTTGGATTCATTGGTTGCAATTCCCTAGAATTGTTTACTGTTTCTTTTTTCGACATTTCGCTTCTAGACAAATAAATCGATGCTTTTTAATGAATTTACTATAAATAATGATTTCAATGATATTCGAGATACTCTAACAGCAATTTCTTTGGTCGTGTATTTAGTATACTGTAAAATATGTGTGTACAATATAACAAAACATTATTACGTTCTTGAAATTCTAATACTTTTTAATAAAAAGTCCAACCCAGCAAACTATTTTACATACGTGTGCAAAAATTTCTTGTAAAACCAAATATCTTTGGTATAACCAACAAAAACGCCACGTACATCAATCAAAAATACAAAAGTATATTACTCAACTTCACTAACAAACTATATTCACAATAAAAATGATGTATATTAACTATTGCTGATAATTATTAGGTCAACAGTTCATAAAAACAACTGCTAACAGCTGTGGCAGAGTGTAAACAAAATTGAATATCCTAACAAAGAATGTATTCCAATAGTTTTTAAAATAATGGTCCAGGTACTTACCCTCTTCTATTTTTGAACTTTAAGATTTTAAAAAGAGAGTCAGCACTTTTTTGGAATTTATTTCGGAGTCGTAAACGTTTTTATTATATCACATTCATAGCTAACTTTGTGGGAAAATATAAATAAAATGTTGTGAGTAACTTAAACTGGACCGCGATTCATTTCGACGTGAGTAAAAATGGTGTTTTCTGATAGTAAAGCCAAAGAAATTAATTATTTCGGAGCAGAAAAAGTAATTAACGTAAGCACGTGTTTCTAAAGCGGCTGATCTGTAGGCAATGCAGTGTTCTTGGTCATGTTCTTGGTGATTTTAGTGATGTTGTTGGTGATTGATGAAAAATCCGAGAGAGGGGGATTTTTACTAGCGACCTCTGGAAGCGCGAAAAATTCAAAATTAAGTTATATTATCGACATATGCTAGCAATAAATACACAAATAATGGAAAATTTTACTAAAATTTTGTGTGAATAAATATAATATTGACAAATTCAGGCAAATATTAGTTTAAACAATACTTTTTCAGTTGTTATTAATAGTACAACTTGGTACAACGTTAAAAAAACTGTAAGTCACGTGACATTCAATAGTTCGAGCTTTTACCGCCCCAACCCAACCTGACCTCAGGATCATAAACTTTTGACCTGTAGTTTTTTCCCCTTTTACAGTTCCGAACGATAATTTCTCTACAATTTGAAGAATTCCAGCAAAATTAAATTTGCATTTCGAGTAACGGTAGGTTAGACTTATCGAAATCACTGGATAATTAGAATTTTACTTGAAAGTTTCGGTCAAAACCATCAAAACACAAAAGTTCAAGATGGCATCGGCTATGGATATCGATGACGAAGAAGTCGATTTACCTTCGTCTAGCAGTGGCAAAGGAGAAAAGAAACGCTTCGAAGTGAAAAAGGTAATTCTCTTCTTTGCTATCAGTAGAAACTTTCAATTTTACAGTTGTCGTTTTGGCTACAAAACTGCCAATGGTGTTCCTAACCTCAATTGCGCTTTGTCATTTCGACAATTTCTATAATGTATAAATACAAGTTTGAAGTATTTAAAAAGAATTTTTTCTTTTCAGTGGAATGCGGTAGCTCTCTGGGCATGGGGTAAGTGCAAATTTAATATTTTCTAAGTTTATTTCCACTTGCTTCTTGTTTATACTATTAGAGAATCAGCACTTGAAAATTCTGTATTTGTACAAGTTTTTATCAAAACCTCAAAGAATTTTACCAGGTTATAGAAGTTAGTAATATTCAAAAAATATATTTTTTATTTACATAGTTTTCTGATTCAATTTAAAATTTTCATTCTTGATATCACCGGCATTTTCAACATAACCTCACTTTCAGAAAGAAATGTTTGTAAAATTGATAAAATTATACAATAAAGTTACAAGACTTGTATTTTCAATAAAGATTTTCTGGTGTATTACAAACAGAGGACTATTAATGAGCAATTAAATATTCAGAGATAATTAAACCCTTTGCGCACACATTTTTATTTCAGAGATAAAACGACTTTGTTTTGTTTACAATAAGTACATGTATTTTAGAGTTGAAACAAGAAAAAATTGTCATCGTAAAAAATTTTAATTGTTGTACCCTTTAACTTTGAGTCTATTACAATAAATAAGGCATGAACTGTCCAGTCTATCTAGCAAAAATTTTACACAATAATACCTTCTCATTTGATGAGAATTTAAAATTTAGTAGTATTTATTTTAACTAATTTTGGTACGTGCAGACTTTTGAAAATACGTGTGATCAAGAATTCAGAGATCTACCTTACTTTAAAATGAATTCATTTAGTGAAAAACAAATTTAATGATAATTTCCCGATTTTTACATTCTCATCACTTGAGAAGGTGTTATTTTAGCATTATTTTTATTAAAGACTGCAGATTTAAATAAAAGAACTTTAAAAATATTTTTAATCAAGCTTCTGTTGCCGAAAACAGTTATTAATTAAACACGAATATATTTTAAATATTTAACTATTTACATATTTTGAAATATTTAAATATTTGCATATTTTTAAATATTAAAACTTTGCCCTAAATATATGAAATTCGCTAGATAACAGCTTTTACCGCTGAGTCAAAAATTTAAGCGGAGTCGGTGGGATCACAATTTGCTTTGCATATATTTGCACGTAATTTGTCTACAAACTATGCAAGTGGATTTACATAAGTTGTCCATCAGTGTTAACCCTCCCACAAATACTACAGCACGAATTCAAAATTATGTGAACATTATATGAATATTTTAACTAATACAAAAACAAACTAAAATTTAATTTTAATTTTCTAGTAAAGTTTTAGAAAAGTTTGTGATTCTTTCTGAATTTCTTATACTTTCTAAGATAGTTTTCTACATGAAAGTGACAAAATCGCAATTTGTATTTTTCCAGATATCGTCGTTGACAACTGTGCCATTTGCCGAAATCATATAATGGATCTTTGCATTGAGTGTCAAGCGAATCAGGCCTCAGCCACTAGCGAAGAGTGCACAGTAGCTTGGGGAGTTTGCAATGTACGTTTATAAAAAGAAAGCATAACATGTTTAATTCTGCATTTAATAAAACTTGCCTTAGGGGTGCACTTTTATTGATTTTGATTACAATTAATTGATGAAACGTTTCTTTTTTGTTGCATAGCATGCATTCCACTTCCATTGCATTTCTCGTTGGCTCAAGACACGACAAGTTTGTCCTCTTGACAATCGCGAATGGGAATTCCAAAAGTAAGTATTCATAATTTTAAATACACTGCAGAAATTCAGAAGCTTCTTGGCTTTATTGATATTTAAATTTCTTTTAGATTTTGATCTTATGCCAAAAAATATAACAATGAAAGAACAAAAAAAGTCTTATTTACTTTTAATTACTATTAATATATTTACAATATAAAGCAGTATAACTTGATTTTCTTTTTGTGTGTTTCAGGTATGGCCACTAGTTCAGTGTTCTCAACCTCCTTGGACAACTGAGTTCAAGAGACTCTCAAAGCCAGCGTCGGTTCAAGTGTAAGCAAGTGTTTAATCTTTTCCAAAAACTTGCAATAAACTTTAGTTTTTTAAAACATGAAAAAATCGCGAGTTTTGTACTTCTTAAATTTCACTTTCTTTTATAGGCAGATCCGCCAGCTTGAAATGATAATTACTAAATTGTTGACTCATTTATTTTATAATAGTAACTTCTATTGTACTGTTAATAGTTCTTGGGAATAATTTCTTTCTGTTCAACTATTTATTATGTAATCGTCCTTGAAAATAGTTCATTGAACAAAAAGAAATTTAAACCTTTTCATTTAATGATAATAAAATTAAAATTTCAAAATCATGAAAACTGTTTCGAACTCTTTTATAATTTCTTCGTCATTTCTTAAACCTATGTGACATCCTACCTAGTGACTCTGATATCTAATTAATCGAACTTGATCACAGAATTAACGGTCCCTAAAATTCTTCGATTTAGGTTAGTCTTGTAAGAAAACTAATCCAGGGACGAATACAAGTTAAATGAATATAAGATGGGAGATACATTTTAAAATCAATTTGTTAATTAAGATTATAATAGTTTAGTAAATAAAATCGGATTTGTGATGTGACTAGATTGACTTGAGGCAGCGATACCAGATGTTCCGGTCTTCCTTCTTAGTCCAACCTTTGAAGAAAGAAAGCCGTTGAGTTTATGAACTCTTTGAAAGATGTGACTAGTAATTCTTTAAAACAAGACTTACCAGATGATATTTAAATAATCCTTTTAATTGCGGTATGTGGTCTTGGAAACTCTTTAATAGCGTTGTTGGAGAGGAAAATCTGGAACCGCAGTCTTCAGATTGGTGGTCAAATTGGTTCCTCAAATGCTTGGGATCCTGGAGTGATGATGGATACTTTTGGAGACGGTTGCTTTCCAAAATCAATCTCGTTTACTTCGGATAACTGAGATTGCTGAAGAGCACTCCTACACACTCACTCTACCACTATTACAAATTTATTGACCTAGTCAATAAAATAATACAAGATTTATATTGAACTGCACTTCACAATCAATCAACGGAGATTTCTAACAGAGTTAGGCTTAAGAACGGTGATACACAAGACTTTGATTCGGTTGACAGAGTTTTTCCGACGAGTTTCAAAGACTAAAAATAGACTCAATTCAGACACGTTTCAGACTGACTGGTTCCCACGAGTGACCCGACACACGTGGTGAGTTCTGGTGTTCAAACTGCTTTTTAAGTCCTGGACCTGCTGCTTATATCCTAAACATGGTAGCTGGCTTGCCTATTGCCTACACATAGCGTCTTCTCATTTTGCCTACTGGCACCCTGCACTCTAATTTTAGTCTTGCCTACTCCTAAATCTTTCGTTAATGGTCCTTGGGACGTCAGTGTCTCCTTTAAGGTTGGAAAGACCGCTGAAAGGGACATGATCCCTAAGATGCTATCGGTTGCCGCTGGTCGTGTGTCAAGTAACAGGTAGCGAGTCACAGTCACAACAATTACAAATATAATAGAGTAATACAAATGTGTGACCAAGTATAGATCATGTACGTTGATTAATAATAATATTGACAATGATGATAATGATAACCGCAGCATGTGATACATTGGGTACATAGCATGCATAATAATGGTGATAATAATAATAATAATAATAATAATAATAATAATAATAATAGTCGCGGGGACGTGACACCTGAACGAAAATTATAGGTTCTGAATTTCTTTTCCATAAACACAATATCTAAAACTATTGGTTTTTTTTAAGAACAAAAAAGTAGGAATTTCTTTCAATCATAAATAACATAATAGCAGGCTGTTAGATGATTAAAAACCCCTCCGTAAAAGTTCGGAAGTAATTTCCTGCAGGACGATTAACGAAACTATTTGAAAATGGATTCAAGCACAGTTCCGCGAACACGCGCGTCTTTTTCCTTTCTGAGCTTTTTTTATTGGAGCCCAGATGATCAGATTATCCGGTCTTACAGGGGCTTCTCGTTGGGAAAGTTTCGTCTCGCCTTAGCACTGTTGGACGATACGGTACTTAAGCTTCTTCCCTGATTCGTTGCGACGTTTTCACCCTGAGTCTTGTCCGCATTTCTGTTTATTTTCCTCTGCAAAATTTTCCTACATTTTTGCATTACCTGCATTCACGGAATTTTCGAAAATACTAAAGAAACTTTACTCTCCCAAATTAATTTGATTTAGTCTGCGTCTGGAGACGAGACAGACAATACTTATCCAGTCGCGAAACATAGAACGCGACGACCTGGCTTCTAATCCGGGCATACAGCGAAAATTACATCCTTGGAGACCAACTGGCATTTACGAGGAGTCTAGGAGCCACCGCGCATTACCGAGTCTCTCTTCGTGGTTTGGCTTTAAAGAGAGATACTTAAATGAAGTCTTTCCAAGCACTCACCCTCATCACCTGAGCACCGGTGATTATTGTTACCTCTATCTGGACTTTAAAATCTTTAAGTCTTCTCAGTGCGAGGCTTTCAGCGTTACTTGTGGATTTTGTTACCTTTATAGTATTTAGTTGATCAGTGCCTCACTGTACTCTTAACAAAGCTAAAGAATTGTCAAAAGCAAATGAGTTCACAGGAATTATTCTTCAACTTTGTTTGCTCCTTTGTCGCCTAAAGGTATTACTTTTTACATCCCTTTCACGTTAATTAATTTAATTTTTGTTTCGCTCACACGTCAACGAAGCTTCTTCTGAAACTGGCATCCCAGTCAAGCAAACTGAAAGTTAAATTAGAAAGGTGATTTTTACCTTTTGCACCCAACAAGCATTATAAAGTTGTAAGCTCGATTATAAATAATTAATTTTTCATAGTGGTGTGTTACACAAAGGGAAAGGCTTTGATATTCGAAAGCCTTTGGAATCGAAACGCTTTTGAAGTCAGAAACTTTTAACATTTGATTGATTCGGAATTCGAAAGTTAGTTTTTGGTCCTAAGACTAGTTTGATGCAATTCTCGAGTGATTTTTCTTCTGGTTCTTCCTCCAAATTCTTCGAGAGCTCTGCTTCTATGAAATCCACTCAAGATTTAGTTTTTTTGTTCTTGTTTTAATGTTTTAATCTAAATTTTTGTTGCATTATAAGACCAGAATGTCTAGCGTCCTGGAAATCCCCAATAAATTATCGCCCGCCAGCGTGCTGGCAATTTTAATTTAAAAAAAAAACTTTCTTTCCCACGACGTTTTAAATCATTTTAGATGCCTTACTAAGGCTTTTATAGATAATAAGTATAATAATTACTGTACAATTGTTTTATGCTGATATTAATAAATAGGTTGGCAGAGATTCCAGCGAGGTGAGGCAGATTTAGTTATTGCGCGCTTCTTCAGATAAACCGCCAATGATCAATTCGCATAAAACGAAGTGCTATCCAGCACCAACGCAATCTAAAATAATCTGGAATCTTTTTTTTATTTCGGAGAACCCTTATTGGAATAATGCCAGAAGATTTAAACCTCTTCGGGAATATTCTCCCGGATATTCCACTTCAGCTTGTCGATGTAGGAACGAACATGAACTTTGCTTAACGAAGGACAAGTTCAAACCTCAAACATGTGATATTATTAGGTGCGGTTACCTGAACGGTGACGCGCAGAGTGAGTCCTCAGCGTGCACCATAAAAAGTGCTCATCGTGGACCACACGCATATCTCAGCGACGCAGATATCCACTGGACCTTTTGGGTGACTTTTCAGTCACCAGGGAGTCCTAAGGAGTGTTTTTCCACTTAACCTACGCTGTTTTTTGTCGTGTGCTCTTTCTTGTCCACAGAGAAAACCTGCAGCGCGGTGGCTCCATGGAAGCCTGTTCTCCATGTTCAGAGAAACAAAGAAAGTGCCGTCCTAATCCACGCAAGCATCTGATGATTAAGTGCAGAAACACAAAAGAACGGGAAGCAACCTTACCTGTGAGGAACGAGGACCCAACGTTACCGGAAGAACCCGCCAAGGAGTACAGTGCCCCCATAGGATTGTGTGTTCGACGAGCATATTGAAGTGAACCATAGTGACAAGATGTCTAGTGCCTTCCCCCCCCCCCCTCTCGTGAGCGCACGACCCAGTACTTGCTCTCTCTATTATCCCCCTGTTGATATCCGTCAAGTGAATTGCATGTCGGGAAGTGTCAACGTCGCTGGGCTTAACCTCGATAATCGCTCAAGGCCGTGTAACGTAGCAGCGAGCTACAGCTATGGGTGATGAAAAACCTACGCTAAAGCGGAAAAATCGGCCGAATCCGCGCAAGCGTTTTGCCATGAAACGCAAATGGGCCTTAGCCGCTCAAGCGATAGCTCCCCCCGGTGATCAAATATCTATACCTCCACCGTATTACCGTAAGCAAAAGTTCGACTTACGCATTGAAGTTGAGAACTCAGGCCACGCGGACGAGAGTGATAACGCCCCCCCCCCCCATTCGATCCTGTAGACTTTTCCGACGTCCAGGGGATTAGCAAGTGCAAAAACGAGTCTCCCACATGCTCCGAACTCGATGAAGTCCAAATAAACTCCTTCGACGACCTCGCAGATTATCTCACGAAAAATTCCCCCAGTCCCGTTCCTTGGAACGAATCTCGCCGCCGATCTACTTCGACAAATTCGCCCGGGACCCCAGCAATGGAGCCTTATGATTCCGATTTGCCCGGCGTAAATCGCTCTCCGTTACAGACAGCGTACTCGGTAGAAACCGAGAATATTTCAGGTTCCGAAGACATTTTGGACCTTCATGCCTCCTCCCTCAAAGTGACACCTGGAAAAAAGAAACTGCGCATCATAAGTGATATCCGGTATTCCCCGCGGGTAAACGTTTTTTACGAGACACTTAGAACTCAAGTGCAGTGGGGAAGGGATCCCACAACCAAGAATCTCGGTCTACGCCACGCGAAGACCGGGACGAGTCTCCGCCTCGGGACGAGTCTCAAGACCCAGAGACAAAATTTCAACGGCGACTTCGCATGACTCCGGCGAGCCCTCCACACCCGGAACCTTTAATCCGATCTGTGATCGTGCGGCCCGAAGAGAACAGCGCACCACTTACACGAAGTCTAAGTAGAAGAAGAAGAAGACAAGGAAGTGAGACCCACAGTTGCAGGCGTTTCACATCCACCAGGCGCGCGTAGACGCAACCCCCAGACCACATCGCACAGTGGGGCGAAATGAAAAAACGATGTTCAAAATAACCTGTAGGTCCCAATTCTTAATCGATTTTCCATTAATTTTTTTGAAAAAATTCAACTATGAATTCTTAAGAAAACTGTCGAGGCCGATTTTTAAATTTTTGTTTGTTTAAATT
>JBAGKK010209542.1:0-22228 GCA_037177015.1 Euceroptres primus | reverse complement strand
ATATGATTATAATGAGTGGATGGATGATGCACAGGATAGAGACGCGTGGCGGTCTCGGGTAGATGAGGCAATGAACTATCGAGTTCCAAATGCTGATAAATAATAATAATAATAATAATAATAATACAATTTTTTTCTAGCATTCAGGCCCTTCACTTTTACTTTTCATTTCGGTATACAAATAACCCCCTAGATGTTTCAATAGCCAGAATAACTTGAAAGAAAATCAATATTTATTTTCGAGGTCAGACATTCAAGATTATTTTTGTCGTAATAAATCACCGCTATTAATTTAGAGCAATGATAAAATCCAATCTTGATATTTATAACCAATATACCGATGCCGAGGTATTCTTTTCCTTCTTTTGTACTTTAACGAGTTATTGTCTCCAATCTCATTTGCTCCATCCCGCAGGGGCGATAAAGTTAACGTTAGTAAGAACAAAAACCTCGGACGTCCTCAATTCGAAGAGCATTTTCCGCTAATAGTCTCGAAGCTTCCAATGGAAACGATAGTCGGACTCCATGAATCATACCGCCTTTGTCAGATATACTGAAAGTGTGTGTGCCATCTTTTTTGTTACAACAAACTGCCTCTATAGCGATTCAGCAGGAAACTAAGAAATCTTGATTTACTGCGATCTCTAATTTATACGACATTTTTACATACTTTATACTTTATTGCAGTAATATATTATCAAATGCCAATATTTAACTTGCTGTGAAAATTTGCAATCATGTGGTAAGCTTCACAGAGCATGTAGAACGACTAAAAGTTCAAAGATAAATTTCCTTACATATGTTTGGGTGATTTTACTGAACAATCGATATCTGAGTTTACTTAATCTGTATATTCTTATTAAAATGAATATTTGGTCAGCAAAAAAAAATCAAAATAAAATCGTTTTTCTTTAATATATGTTTGTGTTAAATCCAGCATTTGTTTATTTCCAATTGCTGTTCATGTATTTTGAATCAAATTAAATTAAATTAATTTAAAACTACCGTATAACTTTCAAAGCACAGATTTTTATATTTATGGGAAACGTTTGATATTTCTAATTGATTTTAGTTTATGTGGTTGGCAAATGCCGGACTTGAGAAAAGGTGACAATCCGGAAAAGTCCATGAATCAAAGTAGTATAAGCTTCAGCGTTAGGAAGATTCACGAGAGTGATATTCTTTTTTCATTCGTCTTTTTTTTATTTTGAGAGAACGAAGCGACTTTCACCGCAGTTGCTTCTCCACTGCAGAAACGAGAGAAGCCTTGATTTATTTTCATTGGTCGTGCTCTGCTTGCCAATGGCCTACCAGAGAAGGTTTCTCCCCATACCAAATATAACACGCACGTAAAGCTTCGTTTCTCTTTTCCATGTGAAGTCCGTACGATATCACGTTTAAATGCTCTAATTTTCACCAAAGGTTTCTGCAATTTAATTTTATTCAGAATTCAAACTTAATTAATTTGTCAATTGAAGAAACACTCCTTTCCCTTTTTTTGGAACTGTTTTATAAATATGTTTCTAAAGTCATATTTGATATCGTTTTTTTTGTTACCGAATCGTATAAGATATTAATTAAATAAATAGAAAATAGATAATTCAATTTTTAAAGGCCATAGCTTTTCTTAAAATCTGCCTCGATTCACAGGTATTTAATATTCGAAATTGGAAAGTATAAAACGTTAGCGATAAATTTCAGACACATTATTCGCCCCATAACAGTTATCCGCTTTACGATTACCGGTGCAAGCTATGGTTTGTGTGAACTTATAAGTAAGGCTGCTAGACAGCGCTAACATAAAAGATACGTTTATTTGTAATATATCCTTCATAACGATACAGTTCAATCGATAAGTCTTTGGGCGATTATATCACACCTTTGAAACTGTTCGATTTTATTACTAGCGTCCATAGCTCGTTTGATAAGTAGATTCTATGAAACTATTGCAACTTGAAAGTATAGCAAATATATATTTAGTGCCAATATATTAACTCTTCTTATTAAAGGACAAGCTGAAATAAATTTTGATCTTTAACATCAATCAAACTTAGTTAATTTCCTAATTATCGAAATGCTTTTATACATCATCGAGAATGTTATTTTAATTTAAAATCAGAATTTTTTGCATGTAATGAAAATTTTTGAGGAAACTCAGGTGATCTCTATAATTTACATTGACGTGCTGTTAATTACAGTGGTTAAAGTTGAACTGCAACGCGGATCAAGTGCACTTCAGTGGCAACCCAGTGAAAAACTTAACTGAGTTACCTTCTCTAAAAATAGATTCTTCTATCAAAAATGAGACCTTACGGAAACCAATTTGAGACACGCGAAATGTTTTATATCCCTGCAACAAACGTTGCTTTTTAATTAATTATTCAATACATGAAAACAATGTTAGTTTAGAGAAAACTTCCAAATTACTCACAATGCGAAACAGATTTGATTGCTGCAATTAAAAATGGGTCAAATAAAACAATTTACTTGATTTAAAGAATTTTTTATTTGAATTTAAAAAGATTTTGTTTGCGTCAAACCAAAAAATTTAAATAAAATAAATCTTTTGTTTAAAATATCGAAAAGCTAAATCCTTGCTTTTTTATCTTTATGATTATTGGTGAATAGATCGTCTCGTTTCTGTAAATGATTTTTCTATTAGATTACGTACTTTAGAAGAGTAGCCTGATCAAAAAATGCCTCTACTACTAGTTGCCTGATCAAAATTTGGATATTCGACTGATTAGATATTTGAGTTTTTTCAATATTCTAAATATTTCTTCACTTGTTGTCTGACTAAAACGATTTATACTACTGATTTTTCATTAATTTTATATTTATTTATATTTTATACATTTTTTCGTCCTCAAAGTTGTTTTGAACTCAGTTTTCTTCGTTAGAAGCTTGCTTTAAGGGGATTGTCTCAGAAAACCCATTTATACTACTGATGTAGTGACCAAACATTGACTAAACTACTTATTTTATACATCTCTTTCTTTGCCAATTATTACTTTAAAATCCTTTCTCATAACCATGAACCAAACTTTCTTAAAAGAAATCATCTGATCGAAATCTGCATATACCACTGATTCCATCGATTCATATTTTATCACTTTTTTCTGTCTCTAGAAAAGTTGTTTGACCAAAAAGTGTCTCTAATACTGATTGATGAAAATTGGGATATTCTATCAGATATTTTGGATTTTCTCTTTCAATATTTTAATTAGCACTTGACTTGTTGTCTGACTCAAGATGGTTTATACTTCTGTTTTTCCATTAATTATATATTTTTTTTATACAGTTTTCTCGGCGTCAAAGTTATTTGGAAATCAGTTTTGTTCTTTACAAGCTCCCTTTAAGGGAGGTGTCTGACAAAAACAATTTATACTACTGAATAGCTGCACAAACTTATTTTTATACATTCTCTTTTTTGGTGTCAATTATTACTTTGATCCGTTTAATTGTCATGAATTAAACTGTTTTACAGGAATCGTCTGGAAAAAATGTGCATATATCATTGATTCTTTCGATTCATATTTTATAATTTTTTTCTGCGTCATCAATATTATTCTGGAAAGATTTCTTTTCTACACAAGCTTTCTCTTTTCTTTAAATGATTTTTCAATTGGATTTCCGACTTTAGAAGAGTTTTCTGACCAAAAAGTGAGTCAACTACTGATTTTCTGATCAAGATTTGGAGATTCTACTGATTCTACTTATAATTTAGTTTTCTTTCTTTCAATATTTTAATTATTACTTCACTTTTTTTCTGACTAAAAACGGTTTACACTACTGGTTTTTTATTAATTTTATATTTTTTATATTATTTTTTTTGTTTAGGAGCTCCCTTTAAGGGGATTTGCTGGAAAAACCCATTTACACTACTTAATAAAAACAAAAAATTGACTAAACTACTTGTTTTATACATCTGTTCCTTTGTCAATTATTACTTGAAAATTCTTTCTCATTGTCATGAACTAAACTTTCTTAACTCTTCAGCTACCAGACCCTTTTCTCGTTGTCTAAAAATTCTGAAAAAATTCAGGAATAATATATAGTCATTTTTTGACTTTTTTCTGTAATGAAAGTATTTTATTAATTTTTTGAGTTTTCTCGGCTTCTACATATTTATTTTGCAGAATTTTAAGTTTATTACATGGAAATTTGAGAATATCGAAAAAAGTGAACGTTGCAAATTTGCAACGCTGGTAGCTAAAGTGTTAAAAAGAATCGTCTGATCAAAATGTGCATATATTACTGATTCCATCAATTCATATTTTATAATTTTTTTCTGTCACTAGAAGAGTTGTTTGACCAAAAAGTGCCTCTAATACTTATTATGTAATAAAAATTGAGATATTCTACTGATTAGATAATTGTTTTCTCTTTCTATAGTATAATTATTACTCTACTCGTTTTCTGACTAAAAGCAGTTTTTTACTGATTTTTCATTAATTTTATATTTATTTATATCTTATGCATTTTTCTCAGCCTACAAATTATTTCTGAATCAGTTTTTTTCTTTCATAACTCACTAACTACTTATTTTATACATCTCTTGCTTGTATTACTTTAAAATCCCTTTTAATTATCATTAACTAAAATTTCTTAAAAGAAATCGTCTGACCAAAATGTGTATATACCATTGAGTCCTTCGATTCATATTTTTTAATTTTTTTTCTGTCTCATTGTTATTCTAGAATGATTCCTGTTCTACACAAGTTCTCTCTTTTCTGCAAATGATTTTTCAATTGGATTACCGACTCTAAAAAAGTTGTCTGACTAAAAAGTGAGTCAGCTACTGATTGTCTGACCAAAATTTATATATTCTACTGATTAGGTAATTTAGTTTTTCTCTTTCAATATTTTAATTATAACTTTACTTGCTGCCTGACTTAAACCAATTTAGACTACTGATTTTTCATTAGTTTTATATTTTTTATATTTTATACAGTTTTCTCGGCGTCGAAGTTATTTGGAAATCAGTTTTTTTCATTACAAGCTCCCTTTAAAGGAGGTGTCTGACAAAAAACATTTATACTACTGAACAGGTACACAAACTTATTTTTATACATTCTCCTTTTTGGTGTCAATTATTACTTTGACTCGTTTAATTAACATGAATGAAACAATCTTACAGGAATCGTCTAACCAAAATGTATATATTTTTCCTTTGCATATATTGATTCCTTCGATTCATATTTTATACATTTTTTTCTACCTCGCTATTAGTCTGGACTAATTCCTCTTTTTTCCAATTACTCTCTTTTTTGTAAATGATTTTCCTATTAGATGACCTTTTGTAGAAGATTTTTCTGGTCAAAAAGTGTCTCTACTACTTATTGTCTGATCAAAATTGGGACATTCTACTGATTAGGCAATTTAGTTTTTCTTTTTCAATATTTTAATTATTACTTTACTTGTTGCCTGACTAAGAATGGTTTATATTTGTCTTTTCATTAATATCTGTTTATATCTGTCTTTTCATTAATTTTATATTTATTCATAATTTATATTTTTCTGTATCAATTATTCTACTAAAGGCAAAGTCAGATCCTCGAGTCAATTACGGAGCTGTTTTGATCGAAAGATCACACCTCCATTCCAGAAATTCTTGGAGTGAATTGCATGTTGTGCTCTTGTAATGGCTTTTCCTTTATTCAGGAAATCTTGAGAGAGGACATAACTTAGATATATTTGTTGTAGTGTATTTTGGGTGTGGAGTTCATCGCACATGTTGATAGCATCGCACCACCTTTCTAGAAATCCGAAGCTGAAACCAGTTGATCTTCCCAGTTTAAGTTTATGTGGTGCCATTAATTGCATGGCTCATGCTCTGTGGCTTTCGCTACAGAGTAAATATTATTCAGAAAGCTGCGCACATAAATCTCTTTGGGAACCTTGTTGGCTAATGTCACTCACACTCAGTTTTGATACGAGTTATCCGTTCCTTTCTCCTCCTGTCAACGGCAATCTTCACTACACGGAACTGCGTTATCCTGGTTTCTGTTGCTATACGGCAACTTTTATCGCTGCAACATACTATAATTTTTATGACTTTTATTTTTATTTTTGTTTATTTCTGCAACTGACACTTTTTCATAAAATTTAAATAAGTGATATTATATTTCTTAGATGATTATGCTCGCAAGTGTGAAAATGAATATGGCGAGATTAATTCTGGAATTTTAGGGAATGAATTATCTACTCGTTTGTTCCTTAAATCAAATTAGAATTCGGGTAATGGCATTTGTGGTGGTTTTGCTTGTAGTGCAACTTCAGACATATTTTAACAGAAATTAATGTGATGAAAAATAATTGCTTCCTATAAGTTGCTTAACATCAACATATCTGTTTTTGAAATTGAACAGCATTTTGCAGGCTGGAAAAAGCCCTAGGGAATGAAAACTGTGGACGTTATGTACTGTGAAGGATCAAAGTATTTCGTAAACTATTCAACTGATTAGAGTGAAACAGCCAACAGTATAACTTGGTCCAAGTATTTAATGATTGAAAAGAGATTTTTGGTAATGCAATCACAGAAAAAACAAAGGTTAAAGTTTACCTCGATTCCAGTGTAAAAATTACATCCTACAAATTTTACATATTCTTAGTTTTTTGTGTGATAAGAGTTTATGTAATTTTAATAATTGTAGAAGATTGACTGATATGAGAAACCAAGAATATTTAATTTTTTGTTTATGATTTTCTTAAGCTTTCTTAATTTCTTTCTGATTTCAATCAGTAATTAAATAT
The DNA here is from genome assembly GCA_037177015.1 of Euceroptres primus. NCBI lineage: Eukaryota > Metazoa > Arthropoda > Insecta > Hymenoptera > Figitidae > Euceroptres > Euceroptres primus. The sequence continues at coordinate 15,472 of JBAGKK010209542.1, read as the reverse complement.
TTTAATTATTGGAGAACGAGAAGGATAAATGGCGAGTGCTCGTATTAATTTTCGCATTTGGCAATATTGGAAATGTAATTCAATGATTCATGTGGCCTGATAGTTAAATCGATTCAGAAATGGTGTAACCGCTAAAGTTTATGGAGTTTCATATTCCAAGCGAAAGGAGTATGAGCTGATGAGGACATCGTTTATAACATGGAGCATCTATTTTCAATCTCAGAAAGTACTTTCAAGACGATAGCAGTTGTAAATTTATTCTAGAATTTCTTTTATAAAAGTGAAAGGATTTATAAAATATATAAAAATTCAATCTTCAGTAAATCGAATTCACAAATTACGCGTTATCTCCACAAATTAGGGAAAAATAAAATGTGTGAATTATTTAATAAAATAACATAAAAGGGGGTGGTGAAAATTGGAAACACGAAAGTTCTTTTTCTCACGAGATATCTTCATTGAAAATATTAAGAGCAGCGGCTTTCATTCTCTGACAGTGATCGATGAACATTGAAAAGAGTTTTACGGGTATATGAAGCTCCAAGCTTTAATTTAATTATTATTTAATCACTTACTTCTATTTCATACTCATTTAATTAATTCATCATTTATTCAATCAAAAATGCTAAAACATTTTTGGAAAAGAGAAAAATATGAAACTTAAAAAATGTTTATTACCTAGGTAATATAAAAAAATCGCCTGCAAATAATATTTTAAAGATTAGTAAATATCTGAATTGAAGCTTAAATAATTTAAAGCGAAATCAAAGAAAATATTACTTTCGCGGAAATCCACCCAGTAAGTGAAGCATAAATAACGTATGCTTAGTTATGAGTCACGAGCGAGAACAATAAAAATTTTGAAGGATCTTTCATAGAAGCTCTTCTGAATTTTAAAATGGCATTAAAAAGCTATTAAGAACAGAAGTGGATTTACAGCACGATCTTTGGAATACATAATATACGTGACTGTTTGACAGATGATTCCGAGAAGAGGCTGCTCATAGAGGAATCTTAAATCGAAATCAAGCTTCTACCGACAGGTTCTAGGATTTGAGGAACTCGTTTTTTTATTTTTTTTGTTCTTTTTTCCTTTGTTCCTTTTATTTTCCTCCTTACTCTTATAACATCGTTGAGTCGAAAGATCCTCATCCGGGTCACATAGACTGCAGCTCGACGTCAAGAGTTTATATATCATATCTTGAGACTTTTATGTAGGATTAAACGTCGCTTCTTGTGCTTTTGAAATGAGAAGCTAAGAGTGTAAGTAGTAAATGTCTTATCACGCATTTAAAATGATTTAAGACACTTTGAAAACTACAGGAATCGAGTTGAAAAGGCTAAGAATGTATGTATGTATGATACATGTATGTATCATGTATCCACAGATAAAAGAATTTTTATTCCCTAACAAGAATTTCACAATCCACTTTTCCACTACATTTTACAGATATTAAAGTGAAGAAAACTTTAATATAAAAATGTATTTTCAATGTCATGAAATATTCAAGAGGGATTTAATTAATTTTTGACAATATTAAAATAATTTTTGAAAATGGTTTTCAATCTGAAATTTTTTCATTATGCAGTGATTACTAGAAATTGCGTAAGACTTTATGGCTGTATTTCGGCGTAAGGATTTATTAGTTGCACATAAACCCAGTTTACTTTCAGAATGTAACTCGAGTTCGTCATTATGGTAGTTTGCATGCTACAGGATATTCACTTGTGGTCAGCAATATACAAACCACAAAATTGGTTTCGGGAATTTCCCATAGATGTTAGAGAGGAGTGAGACCACATAAACATCAGTGCATATAGAGTTGAAGTTTCACGTAAGGTTTGTATGCTTTTAAGCTTAATTTACATTCACGGCAAACAGACATTGCAAAATTACCTTCTATTACGGAAACAGAATACAAGCTTTTACACTTATGATCTGTCTACTTTATGAATATATATTTATTAAATATATTTGACCATATTCATGGCAGTGTGTCGTTGGGAGAGAATTTGAGTTTGTCTAACGCTAGCACTAACTCAATAATAATTCAGAACGCTAGAAAGTCTTAAAACTTTGCAAATGTCAATTGCTTACAAATGAATGAATTTAAAATATTTATCATTTTATAAAGTTTCCATAATTTCAAGTATTCTAAATAAAACATTTTTAACGTTCGATTGAGAAATTAAGTTTTAAATAAAATATTCTTTGGGATGATAAAAGACGTTTGTTCCTTTACTTAAGTTTTTTAATAGACTATATAAAAATAAAATAAAACACTCCTATTTAACTTTTCATTGTATCTTAATCTTAACGTGTAATAGGAATTTATAATTGGAAACATAAATAAGTTTTAAATTTAACTGTTGTAGTAGAATTGACCCGAACATAAACATGCATACTTGCTGTTTGGTAAACACAGATCTTTGAAACTAATTTACGCGAGAACTAGTCGAGCTAATAAGGAAATAAATTTCTACCACAGTTCTTCGAAAATATATGCATGAACACGTACTTCACTAAGTTTGTGGCAGAATTTAATCGGATGCGACACTCAGCTACTTTATTTCTACTGAGATACGATAATGTGTCGGTTGGAATTTCATTTCAAGATTTACATGTATCAAGTGTTTTTGTTTCAACCCAATTCTTGAACTTAAAATTAATATAAAATGCAGATAAATATTTAAATCCATTGCTTGCATTATCTCATAAATATTTTTTCCAGAATATCAACGTCAGAAATTCTCCAAAACTTTTACCACAAATAACTATTAAAGCCTTCAATACAAACTCATTAATTTGACTATCAAATTTTCAACATGAAAAATTACTTCCACAATGTCGTGTAACGTTCCAAATAAATTTTCACTTTTGGAAATACCAGACAATGATTTTAAAAAATTACCTTTTAACAAACGTAATTTTTTATGAGTTTGCCCAAATGCCTCAAGAAGTGAATTTTCCAAAAGCAGTGATCTCGATAGTGGAATTTGCCGTCACATTGATGTATTTTCTGAAAAATTTATTTTTATGGAGCTATCCAACAAAATTCGCTTTGGCTTTACGCCAGTAATTGCAGCAACGAACAAACCCTCGCGTGCCAACAGATCCTGGCACAGAAATTTCATAACGCCACATCACAACTTTGACTTTATGAGGCATTTTTTCAGAGGAAAGAAGAAACATTAATATCAGTACATAATAAAATTTGATCATGGGTTTAGTATGAATGGTCTATAAAAAGGTCACTTAGAGAAATTTGCTATCTTTCAGCATTCTTTTTTATTACTTCATGTTTTACGTACACTGTAATGACATTTTCTGGTCAATGATAGGAATACACACTGAAAAAAGACTTTGATTCAATAAAAAATAGGTCAACCAAAAGAATTTACTTGATTTGAAGAAATTTTTATTTAAATTAAACAAATCTAGCTTGAATGAAAGAAAATTAATGATAAAAAAATAAGTCTTTTATTTAAAAGAAACAAATGTTGTTTGATTCAAATAAATGATTTTTTGAGTGCAGCTATATTGCCTCACATAAGTCTCTCTTCAAATAAGTCTGTCTTCACTGTCTCTCTTCTCTTCACATTATCAATATTCGTTTTTTATGGAAACTTTTCACCCTTAATTTATAAAGCTACGGTGTAATAAAAACCACTTTAGTAGCTGGGCCCCGTATCAAATAAAGTAGTTTCTATCGCTTCACACTGACACAGAGTTGTCGATCATGTTGGAACCCTTTTAAAAATCAATTGCTATCCGCGAGAATGAACACGGCTATAAAACTGTGCAAAATAGGCAAGAAAGGGGTGTATGTATTCACTGTGTACTGGGTATTCAGAGGAAATCATGATTGCAAAAAAAAACATATAATATTTATTAACAAAAGACAGAAAAAGCATTCAAACCTATCGTCGGATCCTTTAAAATACTAGCTATAATTTATCTGAATTTATTTTTAAAAATGTGTCATCAACTATCGCTATTTTTATTCTTATAAATGCCATTGTCTTAAAAATTTTGTAGATTCTTTTGCTTACTTTAAAAAAATGCTTTCCTTTTTGAAATTACCTTCAGTGAAATAATTTATTGAGGCTATATTTACAAGAACTAAGATAATATATTTACATTTATTTTTAGACAATGCAAATGGCGTATCTCTCGATTGTGTAAAACGTCCAGCATAAGAACCAGATTACGGTTTGACTGACGACAGGATATTTATTTTTATGATTTCGCTCTGAGAAAAGCTCAGGTTCATTTTACCTTTTTACGACATCCAGTTTTTATAGTCATTCGAGAGTTTCGAATTTCAGAGCGATGTATATATTCGTAAAACTTCAATTTAAAATTGAACCCATGTTTTATGATTTGTTTATAATTTATGTTTCTATAGTAGAAACTGATAAGTTAAATTGCATCTCATTAATTAAAACTAATGAAGGTTCGTGTTCATGATAAGTATTATTTTTGAACAAATAAACAATGTTAATACCATTATTTCACGAGACGGCTACTAAATAATTTAAAGTCTTTTCTCCGAAAGAAAGTCAAGCTTAGTTGTAGATTTTATGACAATATGATTTTATAAATAATATATGATCTAGAACACGTAACAATATCTTTCTGAAAATATACTTCAGTTAAAGAGAATTCAACTTTACAAGAGTAAAGACGTATAAATTCTAATAGTATTTTCCTTCTTCGAACCGGTTATAAAATCAATCCACTTTTCCGATCTTTTGTTTCATCGATATTTTTTATTGAACAGATATTCACATCTTACATGGTAAGAGTTTTATTTCCATTCGATATTAATACATTAAAGGACGAAAAAACATCTTAGGTAAAGTACCGATAAAACTCTTATGAATAAGAAGGCCCTATAGATCCTCTGACATTGTTTTTAGTATTTGTTGCAGATAAAAAAACTTCTCAAATATTTCTAACAGAAAAAAAGCTTTCCTCTATTTTACGACAATAAAACGGAGGCATATTATACATATAACATTTTTCTTCAGACAGATAATAATTTTGTGTAGATCTTATATTTTAAAATTCAGCTTTGGATCAAAGGAATTCCTTAGATCATTAAATGACTATTAAATAATTAAATGGGGCACTCCATGAATGATCATCTGAAAACGATTGTGATCATATTTTAGAAAAATTGTTTAATTGGTCTATAATTATTTCTTATTATATTTCAAGATTTGATTCGTGTGTTTTAACTATACTAAATTATCATTCATGGAGTGACACAAATGTATTAATTGATTATTTAAATGATAATACAATAATTAAATAGAATGTTGCAAACAAAGCGCAAATATTTTAGAGTATTTTTAATCACTTTAGAACAATTTTTTTCAAGTGGCTGCAACATTCTATAGAATTTAAGAAGGTTCTTCAGTGAAAATATGATCAGAAGAGCCATCCAAATAAATATAATGTTTTGGATTATTCTAGAAAGTTCGATAATATTGGAGAAGATACTAGAATATTTAAGCAGATTATGGAACACTCTTATGGAAACTTGAACTTATGGAATGGAAAACAACTTATGGAAACTTGAAATATTCTATGGGACTTTCCATAACGCTGTGTATCTTCAGTATTCTGTCACATGCTTTAGAATATTCCAGTTCACTCTGGAACATTTTAGAGTTAAATAAATTTGTTAAAAGTTGTAGGAAATTATAATATCAGAGATAGAATTATTAATTAAATATACTACAATAAAAAATCATCAAAATTTGTTAAAAGTTGCAGGAAATTATAATATTAGAGATAGAATTATGAATTAAATATACTATAATCAAATATACTGCAGGCTACAATTTTTAACCGATTTTGATATTTTTTTTTTTAGAAATGCTCAGAATTAAATACTTCAGGCCGACTGCAGGACAGATTTTTATTTCCATTCTTTGTACTTTATTATTGAAACAAGTAGTGCATGAAAAAAGCCATTTCAACAATAGAATTATTTAAATACACGTGTTGTTGATCAAAATTATTCAAGATAAGCCTGAAGAACAAGTAAAAATTTTATACAGATTTTTATTTCATTGTTATAAACAATTCATTTGAAAAAATACTTCAATGCATGAATACAAATGTAGAAAAAAATTATTTTGTACTAAAATCGTCGTAATTTATTGTTAGAATGGCAATCATTAGCGATAAATGGTCATAAATTGAAAATTTGTAAACAATCAATAAAGTTATAAACAATTTTTTAATCTATTAAGGCCCATGGGTAGACCAATGAACATACCAGAAAATTTTATATTGGGATGAGAGCATTTGATTAAAAGACCATTTTTTATGGAAAAAAATCGGATTTCTCAATTCTTTAAACAAAAATTGTTTAAATATGTGAGTTACGGAAAAATTGACTGTGCCATTCGATGTTACGGAAAAAAGTACATAAAGTTCATGTATTGAACAATTTTTTTCTCGACCCAATGTGTTATGTAGTGTAAATAAACAAATACATAATACGACACCCGTTTCATGGTTTATTTACATTAAATAACGAATTAGGTGAAGAAAAAAATTGTCTAACACATGGAATTTATGTAATTTTTTCCGTAAAATCGTATGGCTCTATCATTTTTTTTTCGTAACTTATACATTTAAACAAATTTCTCAAGCAATTGAAAAATAAAATTTTTCCATAAAAAATTATTTTTTAATCGAAGTCTCTCATCCCAATATAAACTTTTCTGGTTTATCCATTGGTCAACCCATGGCAGGGTAAGCACAGCAAAATTCAACCTGAAGATCCTCGCACTCCTCAATTTTCTGTAGAATGTACTTCTGGATGTTGTGGAACTATTTTATGCACAAAATTAAAATTATCTCTGGGGTCCTTTTTTCAAAAACCTCTATTTTGTAAAATTAATTTTTTTTAATTTGTAAAGTCTACTCCTTAAAGAGTCATTACTCCTTAAAAAGTGAGTAAAAAATTATGATAAAAGAATTTTTAAAAATGAACACCTGTTATTTGATGAATGTATAAATGTTGCCGATAATGACTTTTTAGGAAAAAGCATAGTTAATCCTTCTCGCACTTGAAGTTTTTTTTGCACTTTCTAATTGGTTGATAGCCGTAGAGTATTTTACATATAAAATCAAAAAAATCTGTGGGGTCGTTCTTTAATAAAACACGTTTTTGGAATTTTTGTCGAATTTTCAAATTCTGTGTACGGCGCGTCATAATTCGTTAAAAAGAGAGTAAAAAAGAAGAGTGGAAGATTTTCATAAAATGAACACCTTTCTTCACATGTGAATACACTGGCCATCATGTGCGAGGGATTCTCACAAAAAGGGCTCCGTCTATTTTTTATGTTACACTTAAAATAGTCGTTTATTTTATCATGCTATTAAAAAATACAAAGAAATTAAATGCATGTGTAAGAACAATCTGTATATCAAAAGAATCTTATAAACGATATTTATACTTCCATAGAAAGAGAGGTGTTCATTTTATGAAAATCTTCTACTCTAAATTTTTACTCACTTTTTAACGAATGATCACGCCCTGTACACAGAATTTGAAAATTCGAAAATAGCCAAAAACGTATTTTATTAAAAAAGGACCCAATAGATTTTTTGATTTTATATGTGAGGACTATCAATCAATTAGAAAGTGCAAAAAAACTTCTAGTTTCACTAAGAAGGTTTTTTTTTTTTAAGAAAGTAGAAAAGCAATATTATTATTAAAACTTTTTGTCTATATTAGCATAATTTAAATAAAAAAATAATTTTTTATATAAAAATAAAAAAATAGCGACACTACAATTCGTTGAAGTTGAGGCCTCAAAAAAATTCGGTGAGTACGATATCTCAAAGACTAATTAATCAATTGGGTCGTCACTTTGCACACGTGTTTAGAAAACGTGTTCCGTAATTAAATATTTATTTAATTTATTTATTTAATTTTCGTTTATTTATTTCATTGTTTATTTAATTTTAATATTTAAATATAAGCATTTATAAAAGGTTATGGCCCGTTAAATAAAAAAAAAACGTGCAAAAAATTTCTTTTTAAAGTCCGCCTTTTTGAAAATTTTTAATTTTTTTTCATTATACTACCTGCGATAGCCGCAAGTATACATTTTAAGAATATCTTTGATTTTTTGCTTTCAGATTACCTAGAGAGCCGGAATCATGTTCACCGTCCGGGCACTTTTTTTTTGAGGTCTCATTTTTGAACGAGTGCAGTGTCAACCATTTTGAATATTTTTGTAAAAAAAATGTATATCATAGTTTAAATGTATGCCCATACAGAGTAAAAGATTTAAAAATCATATTGCTTTTCAATTAAAAAAAAAATTCTGAAAAAAATGATGTAAAAAAGTGCCCATCCCACTAGAATACCCCCTAAGCTTTTTCCTAAAAAGGCATTGTGGGCAACACATACATTCATCAAGCAACAGGTGTTCATTTTTAAAAATTCTTTTATTATAATTTTTTACTCACTTTTCAAGGATTAATGACGTCCCATACGTAGAATTAACAAATTTAAAAAAATTTAATTTTTCCAAATGGAAGTTTTTGAAAAAAGGACCTCAGAGATGATTTCAATTTTGTGCTTAAAATAGTTGCACAACATCCAGAAGTTACATTCTACAGACAATTGACGAATACGAGGACCTTCAGGTTGAATTTGGTTGAGGCTCACCGATGGTGGGATTGATGGGATTAATGATGGGATTTATTAGATTAAAAATTGTTTATAACTTTATTGATTGTTTACAAGTTTTCAATTTATGGGTGATTGCCAAAAACTTGATCATATTAGACCATAAAATTTTCGAAAAAAAGAATTATTCCATGCCGCCTAAAATATGTTTTTTTAAAGATGACCGACCCAAGGGAGTGTGAAGAAACGACCTTGACAATATAAGTATTTGAAGAATCTTTTAAAAATATTCAAAAAACAGGTAGAAATTATTTAAAATATGGAGAACATCTGTGATTGCGCGATTTATTTAATATTGACTACACATCTTTAATATATCCTCTCGTTTAATAAAATTTTGAATTAATAGTTAGATAAATATGACATTTTGTAAAACATATTGTGCAAGAATAGTGATTATTATTGACTGCTATTTGGAAATACTGAAGAGAAATCGATTTTCAGCTGCATGCAAATCTTCGTTAGCCTAAAATTTACAAATCTACGTCGTATTTTGAATCACGATCTTCGAGTTTTATCTTAAAATAGCAAAATCGTAAAACCTGACTCAAAACTTGGGGACAGACTTTGGAGTGATTTTTCGTATCTTTAACCGTAAAATATTCAACTTATTACTCCATAATCATCTTTTTCAACTTGTTTCAATCGATTTTCATTAGCCCAAATTATAAAAGAAAATATTTTTGATATTATTTAACAATTTTCTACTTTAAATTTGTAGTTTGGGACATTTAACCTGTAATTTTAACATGTAACCTGATATTTTTCAAACATTTTTATTTATAATTTCCAAACAAAGTCGTTTAAAATTTTGAAACTTTCCTAAATACTTCTAAATAATTCTTAAATATTTTCTAAATAAACTTTCCTAAATACCTAATCATCCCTGATGAGAGTACTTTGCTCAGATATATTTAGAAAAAATTAATTATTCACAGGATATGTGAAAAATGATAGGGACTTAAAATGGTCAACTTTTTGGCAATCAACCTTATGAACATTTTGCGTTTTTGATTACCATTCTAATAATGAATCAAGGTTTTAGTACAAAATAATTTTTTCTACAACAAATTGATACATTGGAGTATTTGTTCAAATAAATTGTTCACAACAAGTAAATAAAATATTGCATACAATTCTTATGTTCTCTAAATCCATCTTCATTAATTTTGATCAACAACAAGCTTATTTGAGTTATTTTGTCAGTGATTAAAAATCATTGTGGAAATGTATTGTGGAAAGTATTGTGGAAATGTCTTTTTTCACGCACTATATATTTAAATAATAAAATCCACAGAATGAAATTAAAAAATTCGTCCTGAAGTCGAATTTAATGCTGAGCATTTCTAAAACAAAGTCATTAAAATCGGTTGAGAATTGTAGCCTGTAGTGGATTATGAATAGTAAATTCCTGAAGCAAACCACTGTGCGTGAGATTCGGATTCAGCATATCAAAAACATCGGGGTGGAAGGTTCTAGTCTCTCGGACCCCAAACTTTTTTTGGTGTGCCTATTTAATTAATTTTAATTAATTAATTTAATTTTGCTATTTTTTCTATTAATTTAATTTTAATTGAATTAATATTAATGGATGATTTGATAATGATTTATAAATTCCTTCACAGAGGCCCATGAATCTTCATGCCTTCAGTAAATTAGACGACTTACTGCAGCTGGCACCATTAGACCTCAATTCTTTTGATTCACGTTATCAAATCGAAAAACTATTTTTACGTATAATTTGGATCACATAGCCCCACTTTAAAATAATTCATCCAATATAATCGAATGATTAGAATAAGATTATAGTCACGCATTAAACTTACATCATGGAAGGCCTCAAAGGAAATTCTCAATTTACTACATCAAGCTTGGAGTCTCAAGATGTACTACGTGATCGTGAGTTATCTTCATTAGCCACTAATAATATCGATTATCCACATCGATTAAAGAGTATGAGTTTCCGTACGCGACATTACCATCGCAAACTATGCGAATTTGGTTCGTGAGTTCGTAACCGGCTGGATTTTCGCCAAGTTAACCCCAGCTTTTCTACAAATGTATACGACCAAGTTTCCGCGGATTCTAAGTAGAACAGGTATATAGTCCTCAGGGTGGGAAAGGTAAATTTAATCGGATCTCGACTAAATCCTAACTACGTGTCCGAATCCTATACTATGTATACTAGGCTTGGCCGTCGACGAGTCGCCCCCAAAACGGCGGGTGGAATAAGCTCTTCCGAGAGAATTACTTGAATTACTCGAGTTGTCTTCCATGCACCAGGATTAGCTTGAAAGAGAAGTCTTAATCAGTGTGTCGGCAGAAGGGTCTTAATGGGGGCAGATGGAATTCGCTTTTCTCTCCAAATCTAAAGAGTTATCGGTAATGAATTTCACTGATAACGGTACGATTACGTGGGAATTGCTCGAACCATTGGATTCGTCGACTAAATTAGGATCGACGAATTTCGAGCCGATTTTTCGATCCGAATTACTAGTGCTACGGTCATCGAGATTAACCTGCCAGCGGCGGAAAGAGATATATCAGGAGTCAGTCGATAGTGATATTAGATAAGTGGGAATTCCAATTCAGGAAAGCATTTATCAAACTGTAATGGATGTTTGATGATAAAATGATAGGCTAATGCTAAAAAGCTGAATCTTTCCAAAAAAGTGGCGTTATTACTTGGCACATGGCCGAGATCCACAGTCTCTTGATTTGAAAAATTTTTCAAACCGATTTATCATGCTTGCAAATTCACTTGAAAATTGAAGGACTGACTTTCATTAGAACTTGTTTCCTGATCAATATGGTGTTCTAACAGAACATATAACTAAGTACATTTTCGGAAACATAAATACAAAAGCATTTAAAACTTTCTCGATTTTAAGGTCTATTAAATTTTATATACTGCTCGACTCTCAAAGCTGCGAAGCTCCTTGATTGAATGGTGGCTTAATTAAAACTAGATTAAACATTTGAGAATCCTCCTTGGTTTTGAACAAAGTTAACATCGGATTATGTTGGATCCAATTCACAGAGAATTAAGTTTTATTTATTTAAATACAAATTTATTGTATTTAAATACAAAAGTTTCACAATGTCTTTTGTGAATATAAAAGGAAAGTGAAAAAAATTAATTTACTGCTCTCGAAATGACCACAAAACTGGAAAGTGGAAAGGAAATTCTTACTAGTGAATGTAGAAATCCTCAAAGACACCCCTATATATTTTGTTCCATTAAGCTCGGAGAGCACGTAATTAAGGTAATTTCCGGTACGAACCTGCAATTTGTAGTGAACGTGCACAGTTGGCGAAGCCGCCAGCTGGTCGACAGCGATTTTAATATATTAGATTCTTCGAATAAGGTGCGGAGGTTAAGATCTTCGATTTCCATTTTCCACTGTCAATGTGCTCATAAAGTCCTAGTATTCAAATTTGAAAATATTCTCCATGAAGCAATTAAGTTAACTTTAAAATTCGACGTCAGAAACTTCACTACTAAAAATAGGGAATTTGTGGAGTTTAAAAGTTTATTCCCACTTTGTAAAAACTTTGAGATATTCCGATAAAAACTAGAGCTTTTCTATAATATTTCTATAATAATATAATTTCGTTTAAACTATAAAAAAAGTTTAAGGTAAGGAAAATATTTTCCAAATATGGAGTAGTATAATCATGTGTATTTTTTCTTCTTGAAAGCTATTATTTTCTACTCAAAAGCTTTTAGTCCGAGAAGTTAGATATTTGCTAAGAGTTTTTGACTTTAGGGGACGAAAACAATTTTTTGGTCGAGTAAATTTGTGAAAAATGTGTTAAAAAATTTCCATAAACGTTGAAAATTGCAGTTACCTATCAATTGTTGTAGTTTTAACGTTTCATTTTCACTGAACAGAATTTTGGAATTTGAATGCTATGAAAGGACTTTATTTTCAACAGTGACGATTGTACAATTGTTATTCTACAAATGCAGCAGACTGGGATGCAAAAAAGAAATTGCTGTGGTGCACATTGACTATGTAGTGGAATGTCGTGAACAGGCGTTAATGGCGGATTTCTTTGTCAAGTCAATTGACAGCTCGAAGGTGCTTATTTGCTCCGAGCTGAATCTCTTGAATATATTATTATATACCCACACTTTTCACCTCTTATGAAATATAAGCTGAGTCCAAGAAAATCGAATTGGTACAGTACTTTTTGTGACTAGGATGTTAGTTAGCAAATTTTAAAATTATACTGTTTATAATTTTAATATTTTTAATATTTTTCTAGATTACCGGTACAAATTTTTTTCACACATATTTTCTACGTTATTTATTTTTGTATTTTTTAACCATTACAAATTTTTTTCACACATATTTTCTACGCTATTTATTTTTGTATTTTTCCAATTAAAAATTGTCTAGCTTTTTTCTGTCGCTGAAAATTCTGGTTACGTGATACTAGCGTTCAATTACCAGCTTCGAAACTCGTTACCAGAGGTCCTTCTCCAGAATGTCTGTCTCGTCGAAGTTGAGACTCGAACAGAGTACCATGTGGGGTGGGGTCATTCCATGCAAAGGTGATCATTTAAAAAAGGATTTATAAAAAATTGCTGTTTCTTCTTTATTTTAACACTAGCTTTAAAAGAATGAATAGAGATTCAGCAATTAAAACTCTGTATAAATTATAAAAATTCAGAAGCCAGCCGAAAGTCTTGCACTTGAATTTATATAATAAGTTATATACAAAATTCAGCAAAGAACTCGAAAGATTAAATAAATATATATGTCCCACTTCAATAATGAACCCTACTTTCAATCACATTCTGTACACAATAGAAGATTAAATATGAATATAAACTACACTTCATGAGGTTTTTTTTAAAATATATTACACTCGAATCCCGGTTTAAGATGGGTCTTTGGTATTTTCTGTCTTAAACCAGGATAGTCCTTGAACGTTTCTGCACACAAACAGTCAGGGCCGTACGAACTACTTTCAGTCGGAATAATATGAATTATGTTGGAATAATTAATAATTAAATATTCATTTAATATGAATTATGTAACTGAATTATGTACTCACGTAAATATTTTACCATAAGGAATGAAAATTCTAAAAGGACTATGAAAAATTAATGAAAAAATATTTTTAACGTGTTTTTAAAAATAAATGCAAAAGGCGAATTGATATTGCTCGTTCTGTTTCTGCGGTACTGCTTGACTACTAATCGACGACCGTAATCCCTCTCTACCCTCGGACCCGCGCATCTACTGAATGCCACCAAACAAAATTTTAAGAATATCTTAAACCGGGATTTAAGTGTATTTGATCTTTACTAAAACTATATTTTTAATTGTAGCATTTTAGAGGGAAAATATTTTACAAGGATCCAGGATTCATCTTGGAATCACCCACCTTGAATTATCGGCAATAGGGCTTGTACATACTGTCAAGAGAAGACAAGTCGTAATAGGAAAGGGGAGAACCGTCATCACTTTACTAGTTAACACGACTCGAGCGAGATGGTGAAGAGAAATTTGCGGTTTGAACTTCCGGTGTTGATGTACAGACCTCCGGATACCTATTATCGAACTTCTCAGATTCGCAGATAATATCTGAACTAACGACTTTATCAACAGGGAGTCGCCAAAATATTCACTTTTACATTATTTGAAATGTGTTGCACTAAACAATTGACAACATGACATTGTTTCTTTGCGTACAAAAGTTGACTGAAATCTTTCTTAAGAATTTGATACTTTACTCCGAGGGGCTAACCATAACTGAATTCAAGTGTACCTATTTTTTAATTCTGTGGAATTTCGTAGAATCCTATTGACTTCAAATTGATTTATTAAAAATCTATTTTCAATTCAGATCAATTTATTGATCTGAGTATTCAGTTCGTATTGAGTATTGAGTATTCAATTCGCTTGAATTTACTTGAACTCTTTTGAATTCGTTTAAGTGCACTTGAAATATTTTGAATTGTTTAAATTCTTGAATTCAGGTGTACATAAAAACTGCTAGTGGCAAACTCCTTGCTTTACTCTAATAATGAGTTTGCACTAGCAATGCTTATTTTAAAACATTAAAACAATATTATTAAGTATCTGGCATTATTGATTTAAAATTTAATTCAAAATTGTTTAATTTTGAATTAAATTGAAAGTGAAAGTGAAAATTGTTTAATTTTGATTAAAAAATGTTCTAAATTATCTTTAAAATTAATCTGATAGTATTCCATTGACATCTGATGGCTTAACAGAAATTTACGTGGTGGTTAATACAGACACAAGTGAAGACATGCTATTTACACAGGTGAGAGAGTAGTGTTTGCGTTTCCAAGGATTCAAGTAGATAAATTAATGTGTTTCAAATGTTAAAAATGTTCTTTAATCAATAAAGCATTCCATCTTTAAAAATAATAATACATACTTGAAATATGATTTTACAAGCAGCAGTTAAGAACTGCAAAATGATGCGAAAAATACTGCAGATTTTTATTCCCTTTTGTACTTTATCATCAGCTTCAATCTATAGAATTTGATAGGAACAATTTTATAAAAAAATAAATAACATAAAACAAAATAAACCAACGACTGTAATAGTGGCGTTTATTACCAGCATTGGTGTCCTTTGCATCGAAAGCGGAGGAATTTATTATCGAGTCTGACTATAGATTCCTGCAACTACTGAAATAATCCCTCAATGTGGAGTGAATAGGAATTTAACTGCCATCATGAATATTAATAATATGT